>PVHX01004422.1:0-107932 GCA_004024805.1 Geosciurus inauris
GCGAGTTCAAAGCCAGCCTCAGCAATGGCGAGGCGCTAAGCAACTCAGTGAGACCCTGTCTCTACATAAAATACAAAATAGGGCTGGGGATGTGGCTCAGTGGTAGAGTGCCCCTGAGTTCAATCCCCGGTACCAAAAAAAAAAAAAAAAAAAAAAAAAAAAAAAAAGAAATTTAGTAAGACCGGGGCTGCGGTTGTGGCTCAGTGGTAGAGTGCTTACCTTGCACGCATGAGGCACTGGGTTCGATCCTCAGCACCACATACAAAATACATAAATAAATAAAATAAAGTTTAAAAAAAAAAAAGAAATTTAGTAAGACCCTGTCTCAAAATAAAAGGTAAAAAGGCCTGGGGATGTAGCTCAGCACTAGAACACTTGCCTAGCATGTGTGAAGCCCTGTGTTCAATCCTCAGTAACACACACACACACACACACACACACACACACACAGAGCTCGGTGGAGCCCAAGCAGAAAAAACACAAAACAAACCCTGTCTAGGCATGTCATGGTCAAACTGCTGAAATCCCAAGATAGAGAGAAGAATCTTGAAAATGGACTGGACTTGTAGCTCTGAGGTAGAGTGTCTGTCTAGCACACACGAGGTCCTGGATTTAATTCCTGACACTGAAATAAAATTTTGAAAGCATCTAGAAGAAAACAACACATTGTAAACAGAATTAGGACAAATGACAACTGGCTTCTCATTGCCAACAATGAAGGTTGGAATCTAATGATCAACACTGAGAAAGAGGGGTGGGAAGGGAGGGAGGGGAGAGAGAGAGAGAGAGAGAGAGGAGAAGGGAAGGCTAACTTTCAAAAGAGATTTCTACATCCAGTAACACTGTCCTTCAAAAATGAAGCAAAAATAGAGACGTCATCAGATCAACAAAAACTGGGTTTGTCACCAGCAGCGGATCTGTATTATAACAAGCATCAAAGGAAGTTCATCTGGCTGATGGAAAATGACACCAGATGAAAATTCAGGCTGATGAAATGGAACAAAAAAACCCTCGAAATGGTAAATGTGTGAATAAACATTTTTAAAACTTCACATATTTTTTCTTCTCTTGATTTCATATGTGACTATTCCAAGACTAAAACCATGATGCACTGTGGGGTTTAGAACACAATCAATGTAATTTATACAGTAAGGACAGTGAAGGGGGTGACAGTAAAGAGAAATGGAACCGTGTCATTTCAAAGTTTCTATATTTCATATGAAATGCCACAATATTAATTTGGGGTTAGTTATGATGAGCTAAAGATTCATGAAATTCATTTTTACTATAGCAGCCACTACAAGACAGTTTAAAGAGAGAAAGAAATAAAATTTAGAAAAGAATTTTAAAAATAATTATTTACTTATTTATATATTTATCCCTACATTTATTTAATTATTTATTATTTATATATTTATTTATTTATAAATTATAAATAAAATTTATTAAAAAATTAAAATATAATACTAAATATTAATTGCCAAAAATAAAGTTAGGAAAAGAGACACAGAAGAACAACAACAACAAAAATAGCCAGGTGCAGGGGCACACGCCTGTCATCCCAATGGCTTGGGAGGCTGAGGCAGGAGGATCATGAGTTCAAAGGCAGCCTCAGCAAAAGTGAGGTGCTAAGGAATTCAGTGAGACCCTATCTCTAAAGGTAATTTTTTTGTTTTGTTTTGTTTTGTTTTGTTTTGGTACCTGGGATTGAACTCAGGGGCACTCAACCACTGAGCCACATCCCCAGCCCTCTTTTGTGTTTTATGTAGAGACAGGGTCTCACTGAATTGCTTAGCGCCTTGCCATTGCTGAGGCTGGCTTTGAACTCGCAGTTGTCCTATCTCAGCCTCCCATTATAGGCGTGTGCCACCTCGCCGGGCTGAGACCCTGTCTCTGAATAAAATACAAAAGAAGGCTGAGGATGTGGCTCAGTGGCCAAGTGCTCCTGAGTTCAATCCCTGGTCTATTAAAGAAAAAAAAAAATGGAACAAGTAGAAAACAAACAACAAAATAGTAGAGCCAAACAGGTCAATAATTACATCAAATGTAAACAGACTAAACATCCTAATGGAAACACAGAAATTGGCAGACAGGGAAGAGAAGATCCAAGTGTATGCTGTCTATAGGATGCATAGTTTAAACCTTTGTACTGATGCATTCTAATCATATAGAATAGTGGGTTTTATTGTGGCATATTCATATATATGTAAGATAATTTAATCAATCTCACTCTCTACTACCTCTCCTTGCCTTCCCCTTTTCCCTCTCCCTGATGCTCTTCCCCTACCTTAATAGTCTCCATTCTATTTTCTTTTTAAAAATAATTTTTAGTTTTATTTTATATATTTATATGTGATGCTGAGAATCGAACCCAGTACCTCACACATCCTAGGCAAGTGCTCTACCACTGAGCCACACCCCAGCCCCTCCATTCTATTTTCATGTGATCCCTTTCCCTCCTTTTTTTTGCTGTAACTTCTGCATATGAGAGAAAACATCTGACACTCATATTTCTATGACAGGCTTATTTCACTTAACATGGTGCTCTCTAGTTCTGTCCATTTTTCTGCAAATGATACAATTTTGTTCTTCTTTATGGCTGAATAAAACTCCATTGTCTACATATACGACGTTTCCTCAGTTCACCTGTTGACAGGCACCTGGGTTGGTTCCATACCTTGGCTATTGAAAATTGTGCTGCTATAAACATGGAAATAGATGTATTTTTTTTTAAATTTTTTTAGTTGTACATGGACACAGTATCTTTATTTTATTTACTTACTTATATGTGGTGCTGAGGATCGAACCCAGTGACTCACGCATGCGAGGCAAGTGCTCTACCACTGAGCTACAGCCCCAGCCCAGGAAATAGATGTATTTCTATTAAATTCTTTTGGATAAATATGGAAGAGTGGTATACTGAATCATATAGTAGTTGCATTTTTAGTTTTTTGAGGAATCACCATACGGATTTTCATAGTGGCTATACTAATTCATTTTCCCACGAAGAGTATGTAAAATTCCTATCTCCCCTGCATCTTCATTTATTGTTATTTGTTTTCTTGATTGCCAGACTGACTGTAATGAGTCAGAATCTGGGTGTAGTTTTATTTGCATTTTCCTGATGGATAAAGATGTTTGAACGCTGTTTTCCATATAATTGTTGCTCATTTGTACTACTTTGAGAGGTATCTATTTAGTTCATTTACCATTTATTGGACGGGTTTTTTGTTTTTTTTTTTCCTTTTCGGTGTTTTTTTTTTTTTTTTGTACCAGGGATTGAACTCAGGGATACTCGACCACTGAGCCACATCCCCAGCCCTATTTTGTGTTTTATGTAGAGACAGGGTCTCACTGAGTTGCTGAGCGTCTCGCCATTGCTGAGGCTGGCTTTGAACTCGCGATCCTCCTGTCTCAGCCTCCCAAAGTGCTGGATTACAGGTGTGTGCCAAACTTATTTTTATTTTTTAAAATATTTTTTAGTTTCTTTTTTAAATATATTTTTTAGTTTCAATGGACCTTTATTTTATTTATTTATATGTGGTGCTGAGAATTGACCCAGTGCCTCACACATGCTAAGCAAGTGCTCTACCACTGAGCCACAACCCCAGCCCCTGCAGAAGCTTTTTAATTTGGTGCCATCCCATTTATTGATTCTTTTTTTTAAAATTTTTTTTAGTTATAGATGGACACAATGTCTTTATTTTATTGCTTTGTATGTGGTGCCGAGGATCGAACCCAGGGCCTCACGCATGCGAGGCAAGCGCTCTACCGCTGAGCTACCATCCCAGACCCCCATTTATTGATTCTTGACATTATTTCCTGAGCCAGAGGAGTCCCATTGAGGAAGTGATTGCTTGTGCCCATCTGTTGGAGTATTGACCCTATGTGTTCTAGTAGTTGCAAAGTTTCTGGTAAGACATACTTTAAATTCAAAGCCACACAAAGGTTCAAAGGAAAAGGAAAAGACAGAGTAAGTCACAAATCATAAGACAGTCATATTAATATCAGGTAACATAGACTTTAAAACAGAGATAGTTTATAATGTTAGAAGAGGCACTTTGTTAGGAAGAGATAACAATTTCAAATGTGTATTGATCTAATCATACAATTTCAGGTACATGAAGCAAAAATGGATGGACTGAAAGGAAGAAATAGACAAGCTCACAATCATCACTGGAGATTTCATTACCTCTTAATAACTAATTCAACTACTAGACACAAACATCATTAAGGATGCAGCATATCTAGACATTATCAGCCGCCTTTAATTAACTATGATAGAACACTACATTCCAGAGTGATTTTTTTAAATGCATAAAGAATATTCTCCAAAATAAACCATATGCGGGGCCTTAAACAAATTTCAATGAACTCTAGAAGATTGAAATCTTATAGAATATATTAAATTAGAAAGACTTAACAATACCAAGCCCGGTGTGGTGGGGCAAGCCTGTAATCCCAGCACTTAGGGAGGCTGAGACAGGAGAATCGCGAGTTCAAAGGCAGCCTCAGCAATGGCAAGGCACTAAGCAACTCAGTGAGACCCTGTCTTTAAATAAAATCCAAAATAGGGCTGGGGATGTGGCTCAGTGGTTGAGTGCCCCTGAGTTCAATCCCTGGTACCAAAAACAAAACAAAACAAAAATCAGTGGCTGCCAGGGGTTGGGGACGGGATGAACAGGCAAAACATAGAGGAGATTTTTGTTTTTGTTTTTGTTTTTGTTTTGGTACTAGGATTGAACCCAGGAGTGCTTTACCACGGAGGCACATCCCCAGGCCTTTTAATTTTTTCATTTTGAGACAGGGTCTCGCCAAGTTGCTGAGGGCCTGCTAAATTGCTGAGGTTGGCCTTGAACTTGTGATCCTCCTGCTTCAGCCTCCCAGGTTGCTGGGATTACAGGCATGTGCCACAGTATCCTGTTACATAGATGATTTTTAGGACGATGGAACTAGTCTTCATGACATGGTAATGATGCATACATATCATTACACATTTGTCCAAACCAACTACACAACACCAAGAGTGAACTATTATTATAGGATCATCAATTGTAACAAATGTATCACACTCATATTAGATGCAAATAATATGGGACATTGTGCATTGGAGGAGAGTGTAGGAACTCTTTGTACTTTTCTATCGATTTTTCTGTAAAACTACTTTCAAAAAACATTTTTTAAAAAGCCATGTTCAAATAATTCAAGTGACTTGATATCTAATAAGCTCACCACATAACTTACTTCTGATCTTCTGTCTTTCCATAATGTAACTAATATAGAGATTTCTCTGTCCTTAAGGATTCTTTTTCTCATTCAGGGAGGGAGCTGGGGACAGGAGGCGAAACTGGCTGTTCTGCATCCTGACTGGCCTTCTCCCTCACCCAAGTATTCATTCCACAAATTTTGAGTTTCTATTCCAAGCTAAGTCCTGTGCTGGACACCAGGGATGTCACAGGCATCAAGCCACTATCCTGTCCCACAAAACATTCACAATCTAAGGGAGACAACAGTAGTTCATTGTGCTGTTGCGAGGTGGGTAAGTTTAGGGGGCTGTGGAGGCACAGGGAAGGAGTATCTAAGCCAGCCCAGGCTGAGTCAAGTCAGACTTTCTGGAGTAGGTGACCCTGAAACCAAGCTTCAATTAAGAGGCAATAGGGGGGCTGGGATTGTGGCGCAGTGGTAGCGTGCTTGCCTAGCACGCGTGAGGCACTGGGTTCGATCCTCAGCACCACATAAAAACAAAGATATTCTGTCCACCTAAAAAACTAAAAAATAAATAAATAAATATTAAAAAAAAAAAAAAGAGGCAATAGGATGCTAGTGGGACTGCACATTAGTCCATCCACTCTGGAAAGCAGTATGTGATTCCTCACAAACCCTGGAATGGAACCACCATTTGACCCAGTTATCCCACTCCTTGGCATATACCCAAAGGACTCAAAAATCAGCATACTACAGTGACGCAGCCACATCAATGCTTACAGCAGCTCAATGCACAATAGCTAAGCTATGGAACCAACCTAGATGCCCTTCAACAGATGAATGGATAAGGAAAATGTGATATATATAAATGGTGGAATACTATTCAGCCATAAAGAAGAATGAAATTATGGCATTTGCCATTAAATGGATGGAACTGGAGACTATGATACTAAGTGAAAATAAGCCAGTCCCCAAAATCCAAATGTCGAATGCTCTCTGTGATATGTGGATGCTAACATACGATAAGCAGGGGAAGGGAAGAATAGAAGTTCATTGGAGTAGACAAAGGGGAATGAAGGGAAGGGAGGGGAGATTGGAATAGGAAAGACAATAGAATGAATCGACATAACTTTCTTGTGTTCATATATGAATACGAGACCAGTGAAACTCCACATCATGTAAAACCACAAGAACGGGATCAAAATTAGAATAAGTTATACTCCATGTACGTATAGTATCTCAAAATATACTCTACTGTCATGTACATCTAAAAATAACAGGGGGCAGGGTGGAAGAATGACACAATAGGATGTGGTCAGAGATCTGGGAGCAAAAAAACCCAGCCCATCTGTGCATGTGGAGAGGAGATGGGTAGAGGGGAGAAGTGGGTTGGTGGGACAGGTGGTGTCCAGGTCAGACCTCAGCCTTTGACATTCTCAGAAGCAGTGCCTAAGTAGCCCAACTAGAACTGGCAATGTTTCCTCCTGAGAGTCTGCGCCTAAGGCAGATGACGCGTCCTGGAGAGACTCCCCAAGTCTCTTTTGAACACACTTGGTAGAAGAACCTATCCTATAATTATCATGGTGATAATTAGAGCCGCTTCCATGGCCTCTTTCAACAAACATTGCACAAGCTGCGGCCCTCTCACCTGGGGAATCGGGGAGGAAGAGACCAGGTTACCCCTCTTGGGGGGTGCCAATGCCTGCATCTCTAGCCAGGCACACCTGGCTGCCTAGTTGAGGCCCAGAGATGCCATAAATACACCTGGGGCTCATGCTCCAGCTTGGGGCTGAGTGCAGCTGGCAGAGGGACTGAAAGTTCCTCCACCAATGCTACTAGCTGAGCAGCCTCTAGCCAACCAGCAAACTGTTAGACAACTTATTCTAGCCTGGCTTTCTGAGGGAACTACAAACCTGTAGACGTCTTGATCAGGCCCTGGACCCTCTGTCTTCCCAAGAGACACTTTGGGAGTCTTTGGTTTAGATGGAGACAAGAAAACATTCATTCTTCTTTTCCTCCATACCTTCTCCTTCCTTTCTTTCACCAGATTTTTTCTTACTAGAAAGAATGGTGCCTTCGTGTCTGGTAAGGCCTTGACTTTCTTTGCTCAGTAGCTCCTGTTCCATCCACCCAATACCAATGTCTCTCTTGGCTTTGCTTTCTATGACTCACTGGGAACCAAAGCCCAGGTGAATTGCCCAGAGGCTCCATGTGTCATTTTTGTTTCATTAGTGACAAGTCTGGTCTGTTTTGTTCTTAGCTCCCCAGAGAAGGTGCTTCTGCACCTCCCAAAGCCATAGGACTTCTGGTCTTTCCCATGGGACCTGAAGTTTCACTCAAGCCCCTTGAAGACTCACCGACTACATGTCATGTTAAAGAACACAGTTGACTGAAAATACACCTGGTGATATTGTAAGAGCTCCATCAACATCAAGAACTTAGGTCCTTTGCCTTCTAGTCTCATAACATGCAGTGGGTTTTATGGCTGGGCAGATTTTTGCAGGCTGGTATCTCTCTGTTAATGGTGAGAAGAAGGGTCCCTGGTGGTTAAGTATTTTCTTGGGACCCTGCTTCAAACCTTCCTAGAAGCTTAATCTTATCAATCAGCTGTTTCCCAGGACTCTCTGGTGGAGCTTCATCGGAAACACATTGAACCTGACTGGTCTTGGCACCTGGCAGTTGGGGAAGGAGGAAGACAGAGCACTTGCAGCTGAAGGAAAAGTGTACTTGGCTTTCTCACTAAAGGGTTTTCCTTGGGCAACAGGCAAGCAGCAGTTGTTCAGGTAATAGCCAACTGATCCATTTGGAGATAGATTCAGGGTGTGGTGATCCCCGTAAGCCTGGGCAGGCCCTGGGAAACTGGAGCTGAGCTAGATCCTGCCTAAAGTTGGGCAAGCTGCAGAGGCACCTGGGTATGCTGGTTTTAGGTGTGTGAGCTTTACTCTCTGTTAAGGGTGGGGGTGGAAGGGATGTCCCAGAGGACTAGCATGTCTGTTGCCTGGGCATGTTTTTAAAATATGATCATTTTCATTTGCAATAGTAGGGAGCCTTGGCTAGGCCCTTCAAAGTCTGGCCTCAATGCACCTTTAGTCTCTTTTCTCAATAATTCATAGCATGAACCATCCATTCCATGCCTGATGTGAGCTCACCCTGAACCTCCACATCTGTAGGCCTTACCTTGTGCATTGTCTCTTCTTGGTAAGCTGCTCAGGGTTTCAGACTGTCTCACTCACTTTTTGGGGCAGGGCGGGTACTAGATATTGAGCCAAGCCTTTTTTTTAAAAAAAATTTGAGACAGGGTCTCACTAAGTTGCTCAGAGCCTCAGTTGCTGAGGCTGGCCTCAAATTTGTGATCCTCCTGCCTCAGACTCCTCCAGCTGCTGGGTTTATAAGCGTGTGCTATCACACCTGGCTTGCCTTACTCACTCCTGAGAAAATATTTCCCAATGCAGGAGACCTCAACTCATGGCTCCTTTCCCTCTTTCCCTAATGCTAGGATTCACTGTTGGTTTCAGGTCTAGCTGTTATGTTTACTTTGGTGCCTGCTTCCTGCCCTCCAGGCGGGCAGTTTCCTGAGCTTTTTGCTCTTGCTATTCCTTCTGCCAGGAACTTCCTTCCTTTGTATGATCTTTGTATGTTCTTATCTTTCAAACGTACTCTCCTCAGCGAGGCCCTCCTTGACCACCCCATATAAAGTGGTCACTCTCTGTCCCATTACCTAAGATGTGTTATCATCTTAAAACTTGGCAGCATCTGAAATTATCCTCATTTAGTCATCGGCTTGGACTGTCTCTCTTCTTCTAACATGTAAGCACCTGGAGGGTGAGACCAAAAACAATCAGTTGACACATAGCTGACACCCAATAAATATTTGGTGATTGGGTACATGAAGACAAGCATAGAATATTTTACTTGGCACCCAGCCTGGGCGCAATAAAGTTTGGGTGCATAGTGTATTTACTAAATGAATGAAGGAACCAACGAAGTAGGAAGGACAGAATGCAGGGCTCTGCCTGCTGACCGACAGGCTAACTGACAGTTGGGGACCCGCGGGCAGCAGGTTGTTGATTGAAGGTTGACAGCTGAGTGGCAGTCAACGGATGCACACTGGGGTTCCTGATTGGCTAGTGCAGTAGCACCTCGAGAAGGGGTGGGAAAAGGCGGGGCGCAAGGCGACTGCTGCGCGTGGAGGGGACGCGGCGGCCACAGGCGCTCGACAGCCGGAGGCTGTAGGAGCCACAGTCGCCTGGAACCAACAGCCGACGTCTCCGCGCATGGGCCGGGCGCGAGGGGCGGGGCGCGCGTCACGTGAGCGTGTTTTGGGCACGTGACCCGCGAGGGGCCAAGGCTCGCCCCCGCCTCCTCCCTCCTCCCCTCGGCGGGTGTGATCCGAGCGGCCTCGCCTCACCGCCTAGCGCCCCCCTCAGCCGCCGCCGCCGTCGCCACCGCCGCCGCCGCCTCGGCCCGTCGGCCATGTCCCCCGGCCGCCGCCGCCGCCGCTCAAGCGCGGCGCTCCCGCGGCCCGCCGCGCGCTGAGCGCGGGCCCGTGCTGCCGCTCGCCCGCCCCGGGGCCCCCTTGTTCTCCGCGCCGCCGCCGCCGCCATGTTGGGTTTAGAGCCGCAGCGGAGCCGCCGCCGCCGCCGCGGGTGAGGGAGGCCGAGAGCGGAGCCCGCCCCGCCCCGGGGCCCAGGGAGCGGGGCCGCCTCGGAGCCCGGCCTCTCCCCGCCGGCCGCCTTCCTGGCCCGCGGTGCGAGCCGGCCAGCAAGCGAGCGAGCGAGCGCCGGGCCCCGGCCGCGCCTTCCGCTCCCTGCGCGAGCGAGCGAGCCCGCCGCCGCGGGGCCCGGCCACAGCCTGCAGCGGAGCCCACGAGAGTCAGCGCCATGGCGGAGCAGACCTACTCGTGGTGAGTGCGGGGCTCCGGGAGGCCGGGGCGCGGCGGAGGTGGGGGTCGGCGCGCCGGCCGCGCGGGGGGGAGAGGAGGAGGAACAGGTGCGTGCTGGGGCCGCGGGATGGGGGTGCACGCCCCCTTGCCCCCGGCGGAGAGCTGCTGGCGCTCGGCGAAAGCAGCGAGCGGCCGAGGGGACCCGGCGTCCGAGAAGGGGGATGGAGGCGGCGGCGGATGTCATTTGGCCATGGGCGGAGCAGGTGATGGAGAAGGGGAGTATGACCCCGAGAGTGGGAATCCCTGCGGATGGGAAGTTGAATCCGACGAGCACCCCCCGGAACTGACCTGGGGTGGCCACTGGGCAGAGGGGATCGGAAGGTGGAGAGATGCAGGCTCGGGCAAAGGTGGGCCACTGGGCCGAGGGGAAGCTCTGGTGAGAACAGGTGATAAGAGGCAGAACTTCCAAGTTGTGAGCGAGAAGCAGCCGTCTTCTTTGTGGGGCTGCTGTTTGGCTCCGGCGTCCGGAGCTAAGGGAGAGTTGGTAAGGTGGGCAGAGGCCCAGGAGTGAAGGAGGGAGCCCTGGGCACCTGGTAGAGGGCCTGTTTGGATAAGCACCTTCTGGTGGCCATAGGGTATGGGCAGAATCTTTGTAAGGGTTGCCATGGTGTTCATAAGGATTTTAAGTGTGCTTGTGCCCTAGGCCGCTTACCGAGGTGGAGGATCTGCAAGTTATGTCCTTTTCTGTGGGACTTGTATCAAGTAGCTCGTTCATGTCTAAGAAGCATACTTGCAGTTTAGGAGCATACTTATACTGATAAGGGACTGCCAGTGTTTGGGGAAAGGGGAAGAGAGGTCTCCTCGCGTGCAGAGGTGGAATATTTGCAGAAGGGATTGAAGGAAGGAAGATAGTGAAACATGGAAACTGTGTGGTGGGAAGGAAGGAATGGCTTGAGGGTGAGGAAGTAGGAAAGGGATGATTGTAGGTATGGGGATGGGAAATCTGGTTGCAGTCTAGAGAAATTGTTTGAAGATGTTTTATTCTTTGAAGCATATGTGGTTTGGGACAGAATGCTAGACTTCCTTTCTTAGAAAAGAGCATAATAGAAAGGGAAGTGTTTGGCGTTTGGAGTTGGAAGACATGATTTGGAGGTCCGGTTCACCCTCTAACTTGTTTTGTAACCGGGCAAGATAGTGAGTTCTTCACTCCTTTTCCCTTATCTGTAAGAAAGGGGAATTGCCTTTTTCACAGGCTAAAAGGATTAAATGAATACCTTTGTGAAGCATTGACAAACTGGGAAGTGCTCTCTTTGATTGTGAAGGGCCATAATTATAACTTAATTGTAATTGTCATAGGGAAACATGAAAAAATGGGTAATGTCTGAATAAAAAGAATGGTTTAGGTAGAAAGCTTTAATCAAATGGATGATTTGTAGTGTTTGGGGTTATAAATCAAGAACTCACTGTATCCTCACATAGGCGAAAGAGGGTTAGTGATCAAAGATAATTCAAAAGGGAACTTAGGTCATGTATACACAATTTCAAGAAGATAAGAGATTGAAAAGGAACTGTACATAAAATCTTTTTTTTTTTTTTTTTTTTTTTTGGTACCGGGGATTGAACTCAGGGGCACTCGACCACTGAGCCACATCCCCAGCCCTATTTTGTTTTTTTTATGTAGAGACAGGGTCTCACTCAGTTGCTTAGCGCTTCGCCATTGCTGGGGCTGGCTTTGAACTCGCGATTCTCCTGTCTCAGCCTCCCTAAGTGCTGGGATTACAGGCTTGAGCCACCGTGCCCGGCTTTGTACATAAAATCTTAATGAACAGTTGAGTGCACAGTATTTTAAAAAGACAAACTTATTTGATAGTTTTGAGCAGCAGTTAGCTTCATGTTAGTAGCAGGTGGTGTGGAACACAGGGTTACAGTTGAAGCATTCTTGTGGATAGAGGAAGAACTGAAGCTGGAGGTGATTCTGTCATGCTTCCCGGTGACTCATCTAGAGCTTTTCCTACTGTGGCCCCGGGTGAGAGTTCTCATGGCTGCCTTGTTTTTGCTGTATTGTGGAAGCCACTGGTGGTTGAAAAAGGAGAAAATAGAGTGGTTGAGAAATTAGGAAAATGTTTTCACTGTAGATTAGCTACACATGACCTCCATGTAATGTAGGTTGGCTCCATTAGTTAAGGGGGAGTTACTTTGTGAAGTTTGATAGTTTTATTCATGAAGTTTTATTCATAAATTCTTCAGATCTCAGTTCCCTTTATTTAGATGACAGGCAGTGGAGCTCCTCAAAAATCAGGATGCTTAGCTAACCCCTCTCCTTTAGCATGTTTTGAGATGGAGAAAGTTTTTACATCATCTTAAGAGAAGGTGGTATACAGGGAAGAGATTTGGAAAACTGGAAGCTTCCTAGTTCTTTCTGAGTCAACCAGGCAACAATATAAAGAGCAATACACATGGCATTTAATATACACTTATTTAATTCTCCCAAGTCCCTAAGTAGAAGATATTTTCCTATTTTATACAGGAGAAAACAGTCTCAGAAGGTTGAATGAAGTGGCCAGAGCATTTCACCTGGGATTCATTCTTTTGTTTAACATGAATTCTCTTATTTTACCTGTTTTCATTGAAATAGAAATATAGAAAACATTCTAAAAAGTATATATGTAAGCTGATTTTTAGAGTATCTGTAATTTTGCAGTATCTTGGCTTGTGCAAACAAATCAAGAAGTGATTTTATGTGGGGTTGGGTTGTGGCTCAGTGGTAGAGTGCTTGCCTGGTGTATGTGAGGTATTGGGTTCAATCCTCAGCACCACATAAAAACAAACAAATTAAATAAAGGTATTGTGTCCATCTAAGTCTTTCAAAAAAAAGAATTGATTTAAAAAAAAACAGAATTGCATTTTACTTATTTGTATGTGGCCTTCAGGAAAAATCAACCAGTGGAGACTGCTGTGGCACTAGATTTGTCTGAGGATGGAGTCAGTGAGGAATGTAGACACGTATGAAAATAGGCTCCCTTAGGATTTTCATGTAATAAGACATATAAGCTATAAAACAAGATTGCCAGGAGTTGGTAGTTAGTGAAGTTCAGTGATGTTTACATCAGGGGTTCATTATTTTATCCTGTTGATTTGGGGGGGAGGCTGGTTATCAGGGATTGAACACAGGGGCACTTAACCACTGAACCACATCACCAGCCCTTTCTGGGTTTTTTTGTTTTTTTTTTTAATATTTATTGATTTTTTTAGTTGTAGGTGGACAGAATATCTTTGTTTTTATGTGGTGCTGAGGATCGAACCCAGTACCTCACGCGTGCCAGGCGAGCACGCTACCACTGCGCCATAACCCCAGCCCCTCTGTTTTTTATTTTGAGGCAGGATTTTGCTAAGTTGCTAAGGCTGGTCTCAAAATGGCAATCCTCCTGCCTCAGCCTCCCAAGTCACTGCGATTATAGGCATGTGCCGCAGTGCCCAGCTAGAGAAGAGCTTTTGGTAATTGGATTTCCTGATGTCCCAATGCTGTGAGAATGAGGAATGCTATCCCATATTAAAGTTGTAGGTCAAAGCTATTGAGAGTTAAAAGGAGAACTTAAAATAACTGGTATTAACACCAGGATCTTTATCATGATGTAATGACAAGATTTTGCTTGGGGCTGGGGTTATGGCGCAGTGGTAGCGTGCTCGCCTGGCACGCATGGGGCACTGGGTTCGATCCTCAGCACCACATAAAAATAAAATAAAGATGTTCTGTCACCTACAACTAAAAAATAAACATTAAAAAAAAGATTTTGCTTATATCCTTTTTGTGCATACACTGAGGAAATAAAAGAATGCATGTGAAGACACAAACTGAAAGTGCAAACTGTACTTATTAATTTGAGAAAGACACCTTTTTCAGTGAAGGTTTATGAGCAGTTGTTTTAATGTAAGTTCTGGAAGAAACAGTAGCTTGTATCTTGAGGATGTCAGTGTAGTACTTGTGTGATTGCACTTGGACCTGCTAAAAATTACTTATGTTTAGGTTAATTCGTGCAGGGGGAAAGGAAGTCAATTTGTTCAAACCCTTCAAGTGAGTTCATTAGCAAAGTGTTATCATAATCTTATTCTGTGTTTTTTGTATGCTAGGGTTTCACAGCATTGCAAAATAAGGAAGCTAAGGCTCCAGGAGTATAAGTAATTTGCCTAAGGATACAAATGGTAAAAGGACCCAAAGTCAAGACTGTTTGGCACTAAGATTCTGGTATTTAATCTGTCATTACTGTAATCCAGCCATATTTTGCTTAAGTTCCTATATTAGTCTTCTCTTGGGTTTTCTCCATTCTCTACACAATGACCATTCTCCTTAGTGGCCTTCTAACAACTTAAGCCAGATCATGGCAATCCTATGCTTAAATTCTACAGTGGCTTTTAGCCACAGTTAGAATAATATCCTAATTCCTTAGGGCATTTCTTCATGTTCTGGTCTTGTGCTTATCTCTTAAAGATGTCAGACAGTAAACAATAAACTATACAAGACTCTTTCTGTTTTGGCACTGTCTCCAGTGTCTGTCCTATTATAGGTGGTTGGTAAAATTTTACTGAACTGGTAAGTGAGAATGCTTCCACGTGTGCTATCTATTTTAAAATCTGATTTCAAGGCTTTATTATATGGAGGTGACATATTATTGTGATAATGGGCATTATCATGTCACGTATTTGCAAATAATGCTGAAGCTGAGAATGAACAATAATGCAAATCTTCAGAACTAATGGAAGGCAGTTTTTTTTTTTTTTTTTTTTAAATTTTTTTTTCTTAGTTGTAGATGGACACAATGTCTTTATTTTGTTGCTTTGTATGTGGTGCTGAGGATCGAACCCAGGGCCTCACGCATGCGAGGCAAGCACTCTACCACTGAGCTACAATCCCAGCCCCTGGAAGGCAGTTTTAATTGAGGATTATTGTTTAATTGTTGTGATCATTGCATCTGCCATGATCATGCCTGATTGTAGCTGCTAAAAGTTTGTTTGGAAGAAACTAGTTGAAAACTTGTGTCTAGAATTATAGATGTTAGAAGATTTGCTTATTTTAAAAACATGTTTTGCCTATAGTTAAAGTGCTTTGATAATATTGTTTGGGTGATGCATGATTTAAACTAAAATTAGACAAAGCTATCACACCATGAATCGGTATTTAAATTGTTTTTCTCAGTGTTTATTATAAAGCCTTTAGGGGAGAAAAAAGCTAAAGAGTTTGTAACCATATCAGCCTGTAATTATCAAGTAGTACTACGAATTTAAATACCCAAAGTTCATGTAATTTTTAAAGTAGATTTCTTTTTTTTTTTTTTAAGTTGTTGATGGACCTTTTATTTTACTTATTTATTTTTATGTGGTGCTGAGGATCAAACCCAGTGGTTTCACGCATGCAAGGCAAGCGCTCTACCACTAAACCATACACAACTCCAGCCCCTCAAAGTAGATTTCTGTGTTCATTTGTTTTAGAGATGACAATGCCATTGAATTGTGGGATGTTACATAGTTCTATATAGTTAGGTTTAGCATCAGTAACATTAATTATTTAGTTTTCATCATTCTTACCTGTTTTATCAAACCATTTCATAAAAAATCAGAAAATGTTGAGCTGAGTGCAGTGGCGCACGCCTGTAATCCCAGCACTTTGGGAGGCTGAGATAGGAGAATCGTGAGTTCAAAGCCAGCCTAAGGAACAGTGAGGAACCAAGCAACTCAGTGAGACTCTGTCTCTAAATAAAACCCAAAATAGAGCTGGGGATGTGACTCAGTGGTCGAGTACCCCTGAGTTCAATCCTCGGTACCAAAAAAGAAAGAAAGAAAGAAAAGAGAATGTTCTAAGAAGAAAGTGTCTGACCAAGTGCTATTTAGTTGAGTATTGTTGGCATCTGAAACTTGATGTGATTGCTTTTCCTGCCAGTAAAGCCAGTGAGTATAAATTTTGATTTTTTAAAATGCTTGTCCTATTTTGTTTTTTTTGTTTGTGGTACTGAGGATCAAACCCAGGGCTTCACACATGCTAAGCAAGTGCTCTACCACTGAACTCTACCACCCAACCCTTGATTTTTTTGGGGGGGAGGTGTTACTGGAGATTGAACTCAGGGGCACTCAACCATTGAGCCACATCCCCAACCCTATTTTGTGTTTTATGTAGAGACAGGGTCTCACTGAATTGCTTAGCACCTCACCATTGCTGAGGCTTGTGTTGAACTTGCGATTCTCCTGTCTCAGCCTCCCTAAGTGCTGGGATTACAGGCTTGCGCCACTGCGCCCGGCTCCTTGATTTTTACAATTCTGTAATCTATTTGTTGATGTTCCTGGAGTTTAATTTTCCTTTTTTTTTAAATATATATATATATTTTTAGTTGTCAATAGACATTTGTTTTATTTATTTATTTATTTATACGTGGTGCTGAGGATCGAACCCAGGGCTTCATGCATGTGAGGCAAGCCCTCTACCGCTGAGCTACAATCCCTGCCCCTAATTTTCCTTTTTAAGAATTAAAATATTGGCTTTGTGTGTTGCATGTATAAATTAGAAAGTGTTTGCAACTTGCAGTTTCTGTAGCATATTTTCTAATCCTCACCTAAAAGATCTGGAAGTGGCAGGCCCTCCTGGAATTTTAACCACTTAGGTGTGTAGAGGGGCTTCACCAAATGTAGTTTTATTTGTTTTTGTTTTGGTTTTTTTTGGGTACTGGGGATTGAACTCAGGGGCACTCGACCACTGAGCCACATCCCCAGCCCTATTTTGTGTTTTATGTAGAGACAGGGTCTCACTGAGTTGCTTAGCACCTTGCCGCTGGCTTTGAACTCGCGATTCTCCTGTCTCAGCCTCCCTAAGTGCTGGGATTAACAGGCTTGCGCCACCGTGCCCAGCTCTGAAGCATGTTTTCTAATCCTCACCTTAAGGTTTAGAAGAGGAGGGCCCTCCTTCTGGAATTTTAACCACTTAGGTGTTTAGAGGGGCTTCAGGTGTCCAAATGCAGTTTTATAGGGAGAAATCTACAGTTAGTCCTGGCTTTGAAATCATGATCCTCCTGCCTCAGCCTCCTGAGCCACTGGGGTTACAGGTGTATCCCACCGCGACATAGCCTAGAAACGATTTTTCTTGTTTCATGGTTTAATCAGCATTTTGACTTTTGAGATGTTTATTCTATTTAGTATGCCAAATAATACCATTTGGGAAAAAATAGAATAGCTTGTAAATTGTTTTTACCCCCCTTGGTACTGGGGATTGAACCCAGGGGTACTTTGACATGTGCCAATATATCTGTCTTGCAATTTGTCATTGGTTCATTGTTGTCTTTGAGTAGTCATAAAGTCAACACCTTTTAGTATCAAGTTTCATATTCCATCACTACATTCCGCAGAACAAAGGAAAGCTATGAATTGGATAAAGTTAACATTTTTTCGTGAGTTTTATTGTGATCTTTTAAAAGATAGCTTCCTTCATAATCTAAAGAAAGAGCAGTGGGGTGGATAAATCTTTCCCTCTTTTCTTTGTAATGCACAGAAAAAGTTTTCTACCTTTCTAAAATGCCTGAGAAGTGACTGAGCAGTTTCTTATCTGTTTCCTTAACTCTATACCAAGCCTGAGGGGCACACCCACTTCCCTTCATCTGAGAGCCCCAGGCCTAGGCTTCACTCTTGACCTAACTAGGACATGCCCAGTAAAGTTTTGTTCATTGTTTCTTCAACCTGGGCGCGTACACATTTTGACCTAAATATAGCGTCTGACTTTGTTTTGTTGTTTCCCATAAACCTTTATTTAAAAGGAAATAATGTGCTGATACCTGTAGCTCTTTTCTGACTTTATAAACTTAATAGGAATTTAAATTCATTTCTCGCAAATGTTTACAAAAATTACTGTTAGAAGTAAAAATTAGTTGGAAATAACAAATTCTCTTATCGTTACCATAGATTAGTGTGAACATTTTTGGAAATGCTACCTGGGACTACAAACCAGGCTAGCTAGAGTTGAAGATTAGAGATAAGGTCAGTTAACCAAGAAAGAGGAAAGAATGGAAGAGTAGAAACTGAGGCTTGAGAAACTCACACTTGAGAAATGGGAGGAAGTAGAGGAGTCAGAATAAACTCCATCAGAAGTAGGATAATTAGGAAGGTGCAGTGGCACAAGAAGATGAAAGGCACAAAAAATTTTAGGGTCTGGAGTGTAAAAAGCCTACAGGGTTCAGAGCAAATGAAGAAAAAACAGGCTGTTGAATTTGTAAAGGAAGTCATTATTGAAAGTGCACTAATAAAGATCAGTAGTGAAGGTGAAAGCCAAATTAGGGATGGGTAATGAAGAGATAAAGGCATCCTTGGGCACTGAGGATGTATTTGTTTGAGATGTTAACAAAGACCCAAGGAAAGTGGGAGGGGGCAGTGGTTGTAGGAGGCAGCAGGGTCATAAAGGTCTTGTTTTCTTTTGTTGTTGTTTGTGTTTTTTAGTATTGGAGCTTGAATGGAGGGGTGCTTTGCCACCTTTCTTTTTTTTAGTAGGGAGGAAATTGTTTGAAGGCAGGGGAAAGAGGAAATTGATCTTGGAAAGAGTAGTTTTATTTTTTTACTATAATTTAAGTTTAGAGATACCTTTCTTATCATTATGGCTAATTGTGAAGAGAATTTAATGGAGAATGCTTACTGTGTATGTAGTCTTTGTCTCCTTTGGCATTTGTATTGTTACTAGTCTAATTACATTGTATTTGGATGTTCTGGGGGTCTTTGTTTTGTTTTGTTCTGTTTTGTCTTTTTAAAATTGAGTGTGAAATTCAACCTCTTTTTTAAGTCTGACAACAGTTTGGCCTTTACTTCCCCATATTTCCTTAAAAACACTGATTACTTCATTCAAACTAGATTACTATTGTCTCCCTGTTTATTTTAGGTGACTCTTCTACATAGTTAGACCTTCTTCCAAGTCTCTAAATAATGTTCGTCTTAACTGTCTTTCAAGCTGAAATGCTATCCTCTTGTTTCAGGGCCTTCTGATTGGCCCAGGAAAAATATTCTGCTGTAGTTACAGCTCTGTATTTGTTTCTGTCATATGGATAGCACTTGTGATTTTCTAACCTTGAATGGCTTTTTTTTCCCCCTTCTTCTTTGGTGGTATTGAGAATTGAACACAGGGGCACTGTAACTACTGAGCCACATCCCCAGCCTTGTGTGTATGTTTATGTTTGAAACAGGGTCTCTGTAAATTGATGTGGCTGGCCTTGAAGTTGGTGTCCTCCTGCTTCAGACTTGGGAATGGCTGGCATTACAGGCATGCGTCACTGTGCCTGGCTATACTGAATGTACTTAGTGTGGCCATTTTCCCACCTTAACAGTGAACTCTAAGGATAGGGTCAAAGCCATTCATTTCATGGTATTAAGACCTACATACAGTAGTTGCTCAGATTTTTTTCTTCTAAGAATGTCTTAGAGGTGAAATTTGCTAGATGCTAGGTTTTAGAATGTCTTCCTAAAACTGTAATGACAGGACACATAGAAAAGAAGCAGGAATACATAACCTAACATCTCGGTGCTCTTTGAATTAAATACAAAAGTAAAATTGTTACTGTCAAGTTGGTTCAAGTGTTACAGCCAGATTTACCTACCTTCCTAACATCCTGACAGCACCTAAAAAAGAAAGTGGCTTAACCCGGGAACCAAACACCTGAGGGAGCCGATTACAGAGGATCACTTTCTTTAGAATAGTCATCTTCATTAATCTCCAGTCTTACTGAACTGGACCATAGTCTATTACCAACTTTTTTCTACTTTCTCCCCCAAACAGGCATTTGTTAAATATGAGGCATACATTATTACTTTTGTAAAGTGGATAAGCCTTGATTTTTTTTTTCAAATTAACATCAATTTTAGAGAAAAAATTTCAGTAGTATGCTCAAGTGAAAATGTTTTACAGGGAAACTTCCTTTGAGATGTGAAGAACTATATTGGAAACTAGCTTCTGAGCAGTTCAACATTTCTCTCTTTTTTTGGTCACTATTTCAGTAATTCATATTCTTTGTATTTAAGCTTTTTATTTAAAAAGCCATACAGATTTTTAAAAAATGGAACTTATTTTGCTATCAGCCTTTTCTTGTTTCTAAAAGTTCTCTCTTTTGTTTCTTTTCTCTTGTTTAATAGTGTTATTTAGAATGGGCAATTAGAAGAAAAAAAATCTCTTGGCCTATTTGCATTTTTTTTTTTTTTTTTTGGTACCTGAGATTGAACTCAGGGGCACTTGACCACGAGCCACATCTCCAGCCCTATTTTGTGTTTGTTTTTTTTAAATATTTTTTTAGTTGTAGATGGACACAATGTCTTTATTTTATTGCTTTGTACGTGGTGCTGAGGATCGAACCCAGGACCTCACTCATGCAAGGCAAGCACTCCACCTCCGAGCCACAATCCCAGCCCCTATTTTGTGTTTTATTTAGAGACAGAGTCTCACCTAGTTACTTAGTGCCTTGCCATTGCAGAGGCTGGCTTTGAACTCATGGTTCTCCATCTCAGCCTCTCAATATTGTTTGCATATTTTAAATTTAATAGATAAAGCAGGGCCTTGGTCTTGGACCAGAATTAACTAACAACGTTATCTGGAATAGGCATAACCTAGATGTTTGGGGGTTTCGTTTATTTTTGGTTTTGAACCTTTGCATACTCTGCAGTGGTGAAAACCTACAGGCCAATGGATGATCTATAGTCTGGAAATTCATGGGTAACAAAGGTTATAAAAAAATCAAGGCTTAATATTACTAACCAGCTTGAGATAAAAGGGAATAATATATAGAACAGTGACCAGAGGAGAGCAGTGACCAGCAAATGTAATTAGACAATAGAAGGAGAGGCAAAGATCATAGACCCAAGCATTTGTACGCTTCAAGTAGGGACAACAAATGAAAAATAGTATATGTATATAATGTATATGATGAGTTGCTTTTCTCATGCTGCCTTCAAGATTCTCAGTCTTTCAAAACTTTGATTATAACCTGTCTTGGTAAGGGTATTTTTGAGTTCATCTTACTTGGAGTTCATTGAGCTTTTTGGATATTCACATTCATGTCTTTCAACAAATTTGAGAACCTTCAGCTATTATTACTTAAAATACTCCTTCTACTTCTTTCTTTTCTCTGCTTGGTGTTGTCCATGGATCCCTTGGGCTCTGTTCACTTCAATCTCTCCAGTGAGTTTTTCATTAAGTTGTATTTTCAGTTCTAGAATGTTTTTTTTTTTTTTGGTACTGGGGATTGACCTCAGGGGCACTCAACCGCTGAGCCACATCTCCAGCCCTATTTTGTGTTTTATGTAGAGACAGGGTCTTACTGAGTTGCTTAGCGCCTTTGCCCTTGCTGAGGCTGGTTTTGAACTCTTGATTCTCCTAAGCCTCCCTAAGTGCTGGGATTACAGGCGTGTGCCACCGCACCTGGCTAGAATGTCTTTTGATTGAAAGAAAGAAAAATAGAGCCAGCCACTAGGAAGTAGGTAATTAATTGACCAGAGTCATCATGTAGCAAAGGTACAAATGGCCCTAAACATCTCTGGAAACCCAACTTTGTGTTCAGTTTAGATTTACAAAGTTGATAATGAGTTAACATTTAGTGATAGGGCAGTGTTAGCCTGCCCCAGTAGCTGTTGAGTACAACGGATTTGGGCTTCACAGATAGAGGTTGGAGACCTTGATTTTCATCAAATAAGTTAGTAAATTTTTGTTCATTTCTCTCTCTTTCTTCCTCTCTCCCTCCCTTCCTCCTCCTCCTCTTTCTCCATATTTAATTTTTTTTTTAGTTGGCCGCCGCCTCATTTCCCCAAATTTTTGTTCTAGAATGACCCGTCTCTCTGTTCCCTGTACTTGCCTCTTTTAATTATTGTTTCCTTGTAAAGTTTTGAGGACAGGGACTATATTTTGTTCATATACTCCATGGTTCTGCACATATTTTTTTTCAAATAAGTATTACTTCATATTTGATTTTTTTTAAAACACAATAACCTTAAAAGTAAAATTACATTTAGTAAGGTGAAAAAGTACATGGTATCTTAAATTGCTATCAGTCCCTAGTTTAAAAGCTTAAAGGGACAGATACCAAATATCTAAGTGATATATATAGGTCACTATCTTAAGCTGAGTAAATAACACTTATTAGGCTGGACCTACTTTGATAATCACCACTTAATTTATGGAACCTCTTAGTTACTGGCAACTTAGCTGTTGCCATAATACTGCATAGCAAAGTACCCCAAAACTCATGACTTGAAATAATCAAATATTCTCACGGTTGGCTGGTGCAACTGTGCTTCTTTCTTTAGATCTGTAAGTTGGGATAGCTCATGCTTCGTGTGTGTTCGTTTTGGAGCCCAGGCTAAATGACCCAAGTGAAACTCCACTAATGGTACCGACAGGAACATGAGAAGACAAGGGGAACCTGTAGGACTTCTTAACTGGCACACTGCCATTTCTGCTTCATTCTTTTGACAAAAACGAGTCATATGGTTGAAACCAAGGACAAGGAGCCACAAAAATTTTAATCGCTTTAGTGGAGGAACCGTAAAGTCACATTGCTAAGGACTAGATCCTGGGAGCAGTGAGGAATTAGGTCCAGTAGTGCAGTCTACCAGAGTCGAGGTTTCTTCTTCCCTTTCATAGGGCTAGTTATCACTTTTTCATTCTATTCTAAAATGAAACATTTCATACGGGCAGATATTATAGAGACCCCTTTCTATAGCATTTTGTTTTTCATTCTAATATTTTCTAAATAGTTATTTTGAGATATAATTCATATGCCATATAATTCAGACATTTAAAGTGTACAGTTCAGTGAGTTTTGGTATATTCAGAGTTGTGCAGACATCACCACAATCAATTTTAGAACATTTTCTTCATCTCCAAAGAAAATCTGTACATATTAGCAATTACTCCCTATTCCTTCTCATCAGCCACTGGCAGCCACTTAATGGTCTTACTGGATTTGCCTGCTTCAAAATTAATGGAATCTAACAAATATGTAGTCTTTTGCATCTCACTTCTTTCACTTAACAATGTCTTTAAGGCTCATACATGCTGGAGCATGTATCAGTGCTTGATTCCTTTTTATTACCCAATAATTTTCCATTGTATATATACACCAAATTATATTTATTCTTTCATCAGTTGATAGACATTTGAGTTGTTTCCACTTTGAGGCTCTTGTGAATAATACTGCTATGAACATTTGCATATCAGTTTTTCTGGGTTAATACTTTGAGTAAATACTTTGAGTAAAATTGCTGGCTCATAGAGTTTCTGTTTTTAAAATGTTAATGAACTGTCAAGCTTTTCCAAAAGGACAGCACCATTTTACGTTCTTTGCAACAATGTATTTGAGTTCTTGTTTGTTTTTATCTTCACTAAAACTTGTCATTATAAAATTATGGTTATAAAATTATAACCATCCTAGAAGGTATGAAGTGGTATCTCATGGTGGTTATTATTTGTGTGATGTTTTTATTTAAGAGTTTATAAAGAAAAATAGCAGTGGTTTTAAAAGTTAGATGTACTTAAAAGTACAGTACTGAAGTTGAACCTCAGTTTTAGTTACCTAAAAATCTTACAGAGAGAAAAAAGAATTTTAATACATGTCACTCCTTGGTGTCCGTAGTGTGTTATAGTTATTGCTTTAAGGATAGGTTGAGGGTAAGGAGATAGTTAATCAGTACCCCAGTGACAGAGGATTAAAAAAACAAACCAAAACACCTTATCTTAGGGACACTTGCATGTTTAACTGTTTTTTTCTTTTTTGTTACTGGGGATTGAACTCAGGGGTACTCAACCACTGAGCTACATCCTCAGCCCTATTTTGTGTTTTATTTAGAGATAGGGTCTCACTGAGTTGCTTAGCACCTTGCCTTTGCTGATGCTGCCTTTGAACTCATGATTCTCTGGTCTCAGGCTCCCAAAGTGCTGGGATTACAGGCATGTGCCAATGCACCCGGCTGCATGTTTAAATACAAAGACTTTCACCATATTTGACCATTGCATGAAGTAGTGTTGACTGTTGGATACCTTAGCATTACAAGAAATGTTCAGTCAGCCACCATTCTGGTTTTCTTAGCACTGACATACAGTTATTCTAAGTGAAGATTATAAGCTTTTGAATTGTGATCCATGAATGTGACAAGGGTCATATATATGACAACTTAATTTACCTGATATATCCTACTGCATTTGTCTTTGAATTCTTAGCATTTGTGTTAGTGTGAACCTAGGACCCATTTCTGAGTTCATGGATTCATATTTAAAGGCCACATGAAATCCTTGGGTCATAGGTCCTCAGTGCACAGTAGTGGACTTAAAGAATACCATTAAGTGGTACTATCTTTTCAGTTAAGGTCATTTGGTGGCTGTGTTGAGGTTTTGGTATACATTATGATTGTGATAATTTCCAACTATTTTTATTTTGACATTGGTTCATTAACTACTTTTTTGGGGGTGAGTGGACACTGGGAATTAAACTCAGGTGCTTAACTACTGAGCTACATCTCTGGCTCTTTTAAAAATGTTTTTATTTAGAGACAGGGTCTCACTAAGTTGCTCAGGGCTTTGCTAAGTTGCTGAGGCTGTCTTTCAACTTGTGATCCTCCTGGCTTAGCCTCCTGAGCTGCTGGGACCAGCTAACTTGTTTATTTTTGAAATGTGCTTGAAAGCCTTAACTTTACTGAGAAAAACTGTCTTTCATTGTTCTTTGAGTTTCAGATGCTTTGATTTGTTGTTGTTATTAAATATTAATTTAAGGTCTATTTCTCAACTGAGTGTACAGTCTTCAGTGAGTAAGCTCCAGGTTAGTTGGACACATGGAGACAGAATTGGAAGCCTTACTTAAACTAAATAATTCTCTTTTGATGATAAAACCTAATTTAGGCTTCTTTAGCAACAGAACAAGACCTTAACTTACATGAAGTTACTTATAATATCTGTTTACTATATATAGTGCCACTTTTCAGTCACTTGTCTGCAGAAGTATCTGTGTTAAATTATGGTGTACTGATTGAGATCATTCTTTGACTGTTAATGTATGTAACTGTTGCTGTTCCAAAAAAGAAAGAAGAGGAGTCAGGATTCTGAAACATTGCTAGCCACAAGGGTGGCAGGTAAGGGATTTTGGAACTATAATGTATATTGGTGAAATTCTGGAAAATGCAGATAAACACAGAAGAAATAGAAAAACTTCCCATAATTGTACCAACCTAAAGGAATCTTTCATTAAATTTGTTGTATATCCTTCAGGTCTTTTAAAAAATTGATTTGTTGTGACTTTATTTTTTATTTTATTTTATTTTATTTTGGTATTGGGGATTGACCTCAGGGGTACTCAGCCACCAAGCCACATCCCCAGCCCTATTTTGTGTTTTATGTAGAGACAGGGTCTCCCTGAGTTGTTAGCACCTTGCCGTTGCTGAGGCTGGCTTTGAACTCGTGATTCTCCTGTCTCAGCCTCCAAAAGTGCTGGTATTACAGGCGTGTGCCACTGCGCCCGGCAGTGACTTTATTTTTAAAAAATTACACTATACAATTTCATTGATGAAAATCAGAGATCCCAATTAGAAGTAAAAAAGAAAAATTATAATTGCCTAAAATTTAAATTAATGGTAACATTTCATGTTACACTTTCAGAATTATATATAGGGACTATAGATAATCTTAACATAAAAATGGGAGCAGGTTCATACTATTTTTTTATTTTTATGTGATTTTTTAGTATCCACAAAAGAATATATCTTCTGGGTAAGTTAGAAAGCATAACAAACACTCATGAACTTCATCTATGAAAAACTACAGTATAACCAATTATATAGGAGCTCCTTTGTACTTCTTGGTCCCTCCTCCTATCTCTGCCCCCTGTTCCTACTAGATAACTGCTGTTGTAAATTTTGTTTATCATTCTTTTTCTTTAAAAAAACAAACTAGTTTTACATTTGCATTTGCTTTGATATACAACAATATTTAATTTTGCTTTGTTCTAATAAGGTCAGGTATTACAAAAATACTGTGTATAATCTTTTGTAATTTGCTTTTTAAAAACATTTTTTTTAGTTGTAGATGGACACAATAGCTTTATTTTATTTATTTATTTTTATGTGGTGCTGAGGATCGAACCCAGTGACTCACGCATGCAAGGCAAGCGCTCTACCACTGAGCTACAACCCCAGCCCATAATTTGCTTTTTTTCAGTCGGTATTGTTTCCAAATTTGTCTCACTAGTGCACACATTTTCAGTACTGTATAGTGTTCTACATCCTGCAAATATGCCATAATTTATTCTCTTGCTGATGAGTATTTAAGTTTACAGTCGGTGGCAAGAGGTTTGTGTGAACATTCTTGCACATATTCCTGGTGTTCATGTTTAAGAGGTGTTTTTTTGGGGGGGAGGGGTATATACCTAAGGATGGAATCAGTCTCTTTTTTGGTATTTTTGTATCCTAAGAAATTCTTCTCTAGCTTGAGGTCCTCTAAATAAACATAGATTAGGGTTAATGCTTTGCCTTTCACATAAAATTTTTAATCCATCTAAAATGTTTTTTATATTTATGGGTGAGTTAGGAATCCAGTTACCCCAGAATTATTTATAGACTAATCCCTTCTTAGTAATCTCTAATGTCACGTCTGAGACTATTTCTTGCATGTGTATATGAACATGTTACAATTGTAAATAGTATTTTGTTATATGCTTTTATATTTAAGTTATCTTGAACATCTTTCCAAACCATTTAATATAGGTCAGTTTTTAATGGGTACATAGTAGGCTACTATATTCAGTGCCTCTATTTTTATCTCATTTATTCCTCTTCTAGAAAGACTAAAATTGGTTTTCTTTCAAAAAAAAAAAAAAAGTGCATGAAAGCACATATATAGTGTAGTGTAATTCTATGTAATCTCTCTCTTTATTGTAATAAAGTATACAGTCCAGTAACATAAAGTATATTCACATTGTTGTGCAACCTTCATCATCTGATTCTAGAACTTTTATCTTTTCAAATTGAAACTGTAGCCATTGAACTCTTTTTTTTTTAAATATTTATTTTTTAGTTGTAGGTGGACAGAATATCTTTATTTTATTTTATTTTATGTGGTGCTGAGGATCGAACCCAGTGCCTCATGCGTGCTAGGTGAGCACGCTACCACTGCGCCTTAATCCCAGCACAGCCATTGAACTCTTTTTTTTTTTTTTTTTAATATTTATTTTTCAGTTGTAGGTGGACACAATAGCTTTATTTTTTATTTTTTTTATGTGGTGCTGAGGATCGAACCCAGTGCCTCCCGCGTGCTAGGCGAGCACGCTGCCACTGCGCCATAACCCCAGCCATTGAACTCTTAACTGCCCATTCCCTTCTCCCCACAAGCCCTGACATCCTCTCTTCTACTTTCTATTTCTGTGAATTTGACTATTCTAGGTACTTCATATAAATGAAATCACAAATATCCTTTTGTGGCTGTTTTATTTCACTTAGTATAGTGTACTCACAGTTCATTCATTGTAACCTGTGTCAGAATTTCCTTTTAAATAAGACTGAATAAATTTCAGGTGTATGAGTGTACCACATTTTGCATATCCATTTATTTGTAGGTGGACATTGGTTGCTTCTGCATTTTGGCTACTGTAAATAATGCTTCTGTGAGCATGACTGTTTAAATAACTGTTCAAGTCTCTGCTTTCAATTATTTTGAATATATACCCACAAGTGGGATTGCTGGTTCATATGTAATTCTGTGTTTAATATTTTGAAGAACTGCCATACCATTTTTCACATGGCTGCATATTTTACTATTTTTCATTTCCACTATATATTCATAAAGGGTTTTAGTTTCTCCACATTCTTGCCAACATTAAGTTATTTTCTCTTTTTAATAGCTATCCTAATGGACATGAAGTATTTCAAGTGTGTTTATGATTTTGATTTGAACTTCTGTAGTGATAAGTAATATTAAGCATCTTTTTTGTGCTTATTGACTATTAGTATGTCTTTGGAGAAGTGTCTGTTCAAGTCTTTTGACTATTTTTTAGTTGGGTTGATTTTTCTTGTTTAGTTACAAGAGTTCTTTTTTTTTTTTTTTTTGGTACCAATTATTTGAACTCAGAGATACTCAACCACGGAGCCACATCCCCAGCCCTATTTTGTGTTTTATGTAGAGACAGGGTCTCTCTGAGTTGCTTAGTGCCTTGCCTTGCTGAGGCTGGCTTTGAACTCATGATTCTCCTCTCTCAGCCTCCCAAAGTGCAGGGATTACAGGCGTGCACCACCGCACTCGGCTACAGGAGTTCTTTATGTATTTTTGATATTAAGCCCCTATTAATAGTGACCTCTGGTGCACAAAAGTTTTTTTTTTTTTTTTTGGTAGTGGTGATGGGGATTGAGCCCAGGGCCTTGTGCATGCAAGGCAAGCACTTCACCAACTGAGCTATATCCCCAGCCCAAGTTTATAATTTTAACAAAGTCCAATTTGTCTATTGTTTTGTTGCTGTATTTCTGGTGTCCATGAAATCCAATGTCATAATACTTTTCTCCTTTTCCCTCTTAAATTAAGAGTTTTCTAGGTCTGTGATCCATTTTGAGTTTGCTTTTGTATGTGGTGAGGTCCAGCTTCATTCTTTTATGTTAATAGAATGATAGTGGGCTATACACTCTATGATGCTGTTTTCTTACTTTTTACACTCAACAGTGTGACTCAGCTCCCACCTTTTCCTTCTTATCCTGTCCTTCAGTATTCCATTGAATGGTGTGAGTCAGTATGTACAAGACCTTTTAAATATGTTTACCTTAAGTTACTGCTAAAATTAAAAGAAAATCAAAACAGAAATGTTAAGCCCAGGCATGAAAAAGGGAAAGACAAAAGCAGAGAAGGGAAAAGAAGAGAAGGGGGGGTGGTATAGGAATTAGTATCATCAACTTTTGCTCTCAGGAGGACAGAATGCACTTTGCTTGAATTTATCAGGCACAGTGTTAAAATGCATATAAATGTATATACTGTGTGTATATAATCTATCCTTAAATCAGTCCCCTGAGGTATAGGTATTGTTTTCTGCATTCTACAGTTGAAAAATTGATTACACACCCAAGATTTTATAGTTAATGAGTGGCAGTGCTAGAATTTGAACATAAGTATTTTTAACTACAAAGCTAGAGCACTTTGCCATTAATGGTTCTCTAAGAGTAAAACGGGGAACCTTTAATCAGAGAAAGCTTGAGAAAGGCAGTGCATTAAATCCCTTTCTTGGAGTAGCATATTATGAGGTCTGAGAAGTTGGGTGGTAAAAACGAAACCTGTTTAATTTTGCTTTAAATATTAAAAGACACTAACTTGCTTAAGGGAAGTGTTTACTTGGCACCTTAGCAATAAATACATTTCTCCTTTAGCACTATATTTGGAAGTGCCACTTATAGTTGTGTTCTCTTTCTTATATCAGATCTAAGGACACAAGATTAAATCCTAACTTGGTGAGGAAGAGATCAGTCCATAGGCTCATCTGACACAGACCAATTATGTTGCTTTTTCTCTGGGAGGTGACAACTTTTATCCCTTTGTGAGGTAACTCCAAAGTAAGGTGCTTTTCCAAAGGTAAATTCCATGTGACATCTTCCTTTGTCCATATGACAAATACTAAGCTATAGCTTATTTCAGAGTATGTAATTTATATCTGGCATTTGATTCTGATATTTGTATTCCTTCGTACATGGTAAAATTGTAGTACAACAGGAGGATATGTAAGACACTCATTTAGAGATATTTAAGAAAAACTAACATTTGACAAGCAGTTCTTCTTACATGTGAGCTCTTAAGATTGTGTCATGAATTGTTCATTTTAACTATACCACAGGTAATATACACTGTGATTTAGGAAATGAAACAAACAAATGAAAAAACTGTGGCATATCCATGCTATGAAATACTACTTATCAGTAAAAAAGAAAGAAAATTTGATACAAGCAAAAACTTAGATGGATCTTACAGGAATTTTGGTAAGTGAAAAAAAAGCCAATCTCAGAAAGGTTATATACATTATAATTTTATTTACATCATGTTGAAAATGAAATGACAAAATCATAGAAATGGAAAATAGATTAGTGGCTGTGGCTAGGACAGTAAATAAGGGATCCTACAGGGGAACTGTGTTGCATCTTAAATGTGAGGATATGCATGCAAATCTATACTTGTGACAAAATTGTATAGAAGCAAACACAAGTCAGTGTACATAAATCTGAATAAGGGAGATAGATTTTTTTGCCCACTATAAATTTCCCACTTGTCCTATGCAGTGTTATATTGGAAGGCAGAGTGTATCTTTCTATGTTATTGTTGTGTATTATTTCTTTTGGTTAAGTGCAAATCTGTAATCTCAAAATTTTACAATGTCAAACATTAGGTCTTTGGGGAACTTTTGTGATTACCATATGGCTTTTCTCTTTTGATTAAATATTAATAGATTACCCATAATAAACTGATCGTCACATTCTAGAATAAAGTCCTATTGGATATAACACATTAATTTTTCTCTGTAGTGTTAGTTTTAATTAATTTCATTTCCTAATGCAATTTAGGATGTGTTATATCCATATGCTCATTTGAGTTTAACCTATAGTTAGTTGTGTGTGTGTGTCTGTGTGTGTTAGTTTGTATTACTAGCTTTGCAAAAACAACTGGAAAAATTTCCATCTTTTCTCATGCTGTGCTTCTGTTTATATTCCATGGAATTTCTTTGAACTTTCTGAAAGATAATCACTGGTACTGCTGTCTGGACCCACAGCATTTCATAGAGGTAATTCCTTGAAAAAGTTCCAGTGTCTTCCATAATTATTTTATATCCACTTTTTCAACTTCTTTACCCAGTTTTGTCCTTTTTAAATTTTCTTAGATTCTTCACTATTTCCAAATGTATTAGTATGGAATTTATGTCTAGTATTTGATTCTGATATTTATATTTCTTTGCGTATGTGATGGTAACTCATGTCTCATTTCTATCCCACCTGAACCAGAATTTACCTGTCCTTGATTTCACAATTTCAGTTTTCCATGTAACTTTTAAAATCAACTGAAACCTTTTGATATATGGAATCTTATAGAGTTGTTAAATGTTAACCAATGATACATATCTATATGTAATCTAATATCTGTATGTATATATCTGTATCTCTCTTTAAATATATATAAATGTATATTTACACATGCACATATTGCTGTCTACCACAATAAATTTTTATTAGACTAAAAACATGAATTAAAGGAAAAAAGGAATTAAAAGGCCTTTGGAGAAAATGTCATTTACTTGATTTCTGGCTGCAGAAGTTGTTTCTAATCATAGCAAAAGAAGAAACAAAAGAACTGTTTTATTAAACAAAAGTTATTTAAAAAATATTTATCTCTCAAAACAATGTAGGTATTTCAACAAATGGCATTGGAACACTCAGATATCCATATCTCACAAAGTTCACAAAGTGAACTTTGACCCACATATCTCACCATTGGAAAAATGATCTCAAAATGTACTTAGTGGGGCTGGGGTTGTAGCTCAGTGGTAGAGTACTTGCCTAGCACATGTGAGTCACTGGGTTCAATCCTCAGCAACACATATAAGTCAGTAAAATAAAGGTCCATTGATAACTAAAAAAGTATTCAAAAAATATATATACTTAGCGTAAAACCTAAAACTAGGTAAATTTTTAAAAAATTTTTTTTAGTTGTAGATGGACACAATATCTTTATTTATTTATTTTTATGTGGTGCTGAGGATCGAACTCAGTGCTCATGCATGCAAGGCAAGTGTTCTACCACTGAGCTACAATCCCAGCCCTAAAACTAGGTAAATTTTAGAAGAAAGCACAAGAGAAAATTATTGTGTCCGCCTTAGGCTAAGATTTTGTAAGTACAGTGGGCAAAACCATTATCCATAAAAGAAATTTGAAAGCTTGCATGTCATCAAAATTAAAGACTCTCGGTCCTGGCTATTGTTTCTAGACGGAAGCAGGCCAAGACAGCCTCACCTTGGTAGATGCTAGTACAATACTGTTAGTGGAAAGGATAAACCACAAATTTGGAGAACATAATTTCAAAGTATATGTCTGTGAAAAGTTTAAATGCTCAAAAGTTTTTTCATGAATATATTCTGAATAGACACTTCGTGATGGAGGTATATGGATAGAAGTCCGCATAAGACAAGCTGTTCAACATTATTAAGGATTAGTGGACAGAAACAAACAATGGTGAGATACATAGTAACACGACTAAGGTGAAAAAGACTGATCTTTGCAAATGCTGATGAGATAATGGTGAAACAAGAGCTCTCATACTGCAATGGAATACTGTTCAATTATGAACAAGATGTAAGCCAGTCATTTTATCTCCTTGATGTCTTCTGTTATCCATGCGTCATTCAGTAGCATATTATTTAGTCTCCAAGTGTTGGAGTAGCTTCTATTTTTTATTTTATCAATGATTTCTAATTTCTTTCCATTTTGGTCTGATTAAAATGCAGGGTAATAGCTGGGCGCGGTGGCTCAAACCTGTAATCCCAGCACTTAGGGAGGCTGAGACAGGAGAATCGCGAGTTCAAAGCCAGCCTCAGCAACGGCGAGGCGCTAAGCAACTCAGTGAGACCCTGTCTCTACATAAAACACAAAATAGGGCTGGGGATGTGGCTCGGTGGTCGAGTGCCCCTGAGTTCAATCTCCAGTACCAAAAAAAAAAAAGGTTTGTTTGAGATATGTGGATGCTCCATTGTTGGAGGCATAGATATTTATGATTGTTAGGTCTTGTTGATGTATGATTCCCTTAAGCAGTATGAAATGACCTTCTTTATCCCTTTTGACTATCTTTGGTTTGAAGTACACTTTATCTGATACGAGGATGGAAACCCCTGCTTGTTTATGCAGTCCATGTGAGTGGTATGTTTTTTCCCATCCTTTTACCTTCAGTCTGTGGAAATCTTTTTCTATGAGATGAGTCTCTTGAAGGCAGCATATTGTTGAGTCTTTTTTTTTTTTTTTTAATCCAGTCTGACAGTCTGTGTCTTTTAATGGATGAGTTTAGGCCGTTAACTTTCAGGGTTACTATTGAAATATGGTTTGTATTCTTGGTCATTTTGGTTTATTTTTGGTTTTTAACTTGATTTGATTTCTTCTTTGACTTTTCCTTTAGTGTAATTCCTCCTTTTGCTGATTTTTGTTGTTGTTTTTCATTTCCTCCTCATGGAATATTTTGCCGAGAATGTTCTGTAGTGCAGATTTTCTCATTGTAAATTCTTTTAACTTTTGTTTATCATGGAACGTTTTTATTTCAACATCAAATCTGAAGCTTAATTTTGTTGGATATAAGATTCTTGGTTGGCATCCATTTTCTTCCAGAGCTTGGTATATGTTGTTCCAGGATCTCCTGGCTTTTGAGGGTCTGGTTTGAGAAATCTGCTGAGATCTGAATTGGTTTCTCCCTGTATGTAATCTGAAACTTTCCTCTTGGTTTTAAAAAATTCTATCCTTATTCTGTATGCTAGACATTTTCATTATAATGTTCCTTGGTGTGGATCTGTTGTAGTTTTGTACATTTGGCGTCCTGTAAGCCTCCTGTATTTGATTTTCCAATTCATTCTTCATGTTTGAGAAATTTTCTGATATTATTTCATTGAAGAGATTGTGCATTCCTTTGGTTTGTATTTCTGTGCCTTCCTGTATCTCCATAATTCTTAGATTGGTCTTTTCATGTTATCCCATAATTTTTTTTTTTTTTTTGGTGGTACTGGGGTTTGAACTCAGGGGCACTTAACCACTGAGCCATATCCTCAGTCCTATTTGTATTTTATTTAGGGACAGGGTCTCACTGAGTTGCTTAGCACCTCACTGTCACTGATGCTGGCTTTGAACTTGCGATTCTCCTGTCTCAGCCTCCCGAAGGGCTGGGATTAGAATCCCATAATTCTTTGACGTTCTGTTCATGGTTTCTTACCATCTTCATTGTGTGATCAACTTTATTTTCAAGATTATATATTTTGTCTTCATTGTCTGAGGTTCTGTCTTCCAAGTGATCTAGTCTGTTGGTGATGCTTTCTATTGAATTTTTTGTTTGGTTTATTGTTTCCTTCATTTCAAGGATTTCTGCTTGTTTTTTTTTTTTCCCCAGAGTCTCTGTCTCTTTTTCTTTTAAAAAAAAATTTTTTTTTAGTTGTAGATGGACACAATGTCTTTATTTTATTGCTTTGTATGTGGTACTGAGGATTGAACCCAGGGCCCCATGCATGCGAGGCAAGCGCTCTACCACTGAGCTACAATCCCAGCCCTATTTATTTATTTTTATGTGGTGCTGAGGATCGAACCCAGTGCCTCATGCATGCAAGGCAAGCGCTTTACCACTGAGCTACAATCCCAGCCCTCTATCTCTTTCTTGAAGTAATCTTTTGCTCTCTGTATGTGGTGTCTTATCTCTTTGTTGGAGTGATCAGTTGTTGCCTGTATTTGCTCTCTAATTTCTGTGGGAATGATCAATTGTTGTCTGTAATTGTTCTCTTATATTATTTGGTGCTTCACAGATCATTTTAATTATGTACCTTCTGGACTCCTCTGACATTTCATCTACTGTGCTGTCGATGGATTCTATGATTGTAGCATCTTGGGTTGTTTGGGTCATTTTCTTCCCTTGTTTTTTCATGTTGTTCATGTGTCTTCCTCTAGCAGTGCCAATCTGAGGTATTATGGTTTCTATCCTGTAATCTTATAGTGTCCCTGCAGGTTACCAATTCCTCACCTCTAGCTTTGGTGTAGTCAAGCCTGCAGGGACCTTGGTGATTGTATTCCCAGTCCTGGCTATTGTCTCTAGACCGAAGCGGGCCGGGACAGCCTCACCTTGGTAGATGGGAGGCCTCAGCGCAGTGGATCTCCTCTTCTGTGTGTGGGTGTACTTTTAATTTTAAAACTTGCTGTTTTTCTTGTTCTAGTTGCTTTAGTGACATAAGAAACCACAGTAACTTAGAGCCTTAAAATGACACTATTGTCAACCTATTCTCTGGGTCAAGCATTTGATTGGACCAACGCAGACAGAGATGATCTGTCTCTGTTCCATGATCTCTGAGGCCTCTACTGGGGCAGCTCATAGCTGGGGTCTGGAATTATCTGAAGGTGTGCCCACCTACATATTATGCAGCTGATGCTGTCTTAGAGCTAAGATTAGTCTGTCAGTAGAACCCATACACACAGCTTCTTTATTGTGGCCTACATTTTCTGAGTCTGGTAGTTGAATTCTAAAGCCAAGTGTCCTCACAGATGAGAGCTAAATAGAAGTTGTATTGCTATTTGTGATATTGTCTTGACTAGCATCACTTCTGCTGTTTTTAGATGAGGGTAGTTACAAAGGTCTGCCCAACAGATTCAAGGAAAGAGAATCCTCCCCCTACTGCACACACATCTTGTTGGAAGAATTGATGTCACATTGGAAGCATGGAGTATGTGGGTTCAAGTTAGGTGACCATATTCACCCTTCTTTATGTGACTGTTACTGTTGTCAGACATTTTAATTCTTTGTATGTTATAAAATGCCACAGTATTTTTAAGAATGTCTTTTATTATGTATGTATTTACTATATTTTGCTCTTTTTGTAGATCCAAATTTTCTTTTTCATTATTTTTTTTCTCTGTGAAGAAAATGATGTCTGTATTGGAATAACTCGCATACTTTTTCTTCCCCTCTGCCCTTCCTCAAGCCTAGTTTACCTTGTTGACCACTTGATAGTGCCCCATAGGTCATGACTGAGGCTGCTTTTTTGTTATTGTTTTTCTTTAACTTCAGTCTCTCTTTTTTGTACCAGGGATTGAACTCAGGGCACTAAACCACTGAGCCCATCCCCAACTCTATTTTGTATTTTTTATTTCAGAGACAGGGTCTCACTTAGTTGCTCAGTTCCTCAGCCTCCTGAGCTCCCGGGATTACAGGCATGTGCCACTGCACCTGGCTAACTCCAGTCTTTCTTGCTGTGATAGTTTGCGTTCATTGATGTTTCCAAAATCTCATCTACTGTTAATTCCACCCAGTGTATTTTTTCATTGAAGATACTCTTTAAACCCCTCCAAGTTCTGTGTGAGTTCTTTTAAAACAAACTCTTATTTTTCTCTTTTGTGTGTAACATTCATATGAACTGTATTTCTAATGTCTGTTTTTAATATATTTTTGTTCTAATTCCATTATTTCTATCATTTCTAAGTGTTCCATCAATTTTTCTTATAGATGAGTCATGTTTTCCTGCTTTGCATGCCTGGACATTGGGAATTTTGTATTTTTACATTGCCATATTCCTTAAAGATGACCAAACTTTGGGATCAGTTTGATCCTTGTTAACACTTGTGCTTGAATTAATCTAGCCCTACTACTAAGTTATGATCCTTATAGAGACTATGGTTGGACTCTGATTTCTGCTTTCTGACCAATGGATCACAGACGATTCCCAGCCCTTTGTGAGCTCTGGAAATTGTTGGGCCTATTGCTTTCTGGCAGTTTGTTCTTTGACCTTGAAGGTTTTCTTTCCCACCCTTGAAAATTAGATACTCAAGGGAACCCTTCTGCAGATCTCCCTGTGCATGCAGTTCCTTCCTCTCCAGTACCCTTGTGCTATAAATTCTAGCTGCCTCAGCTTTCACTGTGTTCTCTCTTCACTGAGACACTTGGGTTGTGTTCTGTGCTTGCTTTCAATTCTTTCCAGCTTTATTTTTGCATTTATCTTTGCTTCTGATTAAAAAAAAAAAAAATTGTTACTTTGCCTTTATTCTGAATCTGTATTTTTTTTTTTTTTTTTGGTACTGGAGATTGAACTCAGGGGCACTCGACCACTGAGCCACATCCCCAGCCCTATTTTGTGTTTTTGTGTAGAGACAGAGTCTCACTGAATTGCTTAGCACCTCGCCGTTGCTGAGGCTGGCTTTGAACTCGCAATTCTCCTGTCTCAGCCTCCCAAAAGTGCTGGGATTAAAGGTGCACCACCGCGCCCAGCTTTTTTGTTAATAGAATAATTTATTGTTAAATTCTAACAAAGACAAAAAACATAAAAGTTGTACATATTAATGGGGAATCATGTAATGTTTGATATATGCATACAGTGTATGTATAATATTTAAATTGGGTTAGACATGTTTATCTCCTCAAGCATTTACTTTTTCTCTTTTTTCAAAAAATATTTTTAGTTGGTTAATGGACCTTTATTTTATTTATTTATATGTGGTGCTGAGAATCAAACCCAGTGCCTCACACATGCTAGGCAAATGCTCTACCACTGAGCTACAACCCCAGTCCCAAGCATTTACTTCTTCTTTATGGTGGAAATTTTCAAAATCCTTTCTTCTGCGTTTTTGAAATGTACAGTATATATTTGTTAATGATGTACTCATCATACTGTACAATAGTACCATGGAGTAATTTAAAATAGAATGCTTCTTTTATATGTCCTAAAATTGAGATTTATAGTTTTCTCTTAAGTTCCAATCATTTGTCATGATTATTTTTATCCTTTATCATGCTTTTAAAATAATCATTAAACATTTTTATAGTAAGCTAGTTTGACATTTTTGGTTACATTTGTTGAGAATAGCATAAGAGATTCAGTGATTTTTTTTGTCACTAACAGATTTTTCACTTAGGACAGCATACTGGTTGTGAGTAGTTTGCTAGTCTAGTAAAATCCAATTTTCAGGTATTCCCATTTTTTCTTAGCTGCTTTTTTGAAATCACATTCAAAATTCTTTTTTTAAATATTTTTTTAGTTGTAGATGGACATAATATTTTTATTTTATTTACTTATTTATATGTGGTACCAAGGATCGAACCCACTGACTCACGCATGTGAGGCAGGCGCTCCACCACTGAGCTATAGCCCCAGCCCCTCAAAATTCTTTTGTTGTAGTACATTTTTGTACTTGAGTCATGCTTACCTGTGTGTGTGTGTGTGTGTGTGTGTGTGTGTGTGTGTGTGTATTATGCTTACATGTTGTGTTTCTATTTTCACAATTCTCTGTTGATCCATTATGGTGAATAGCAACTACAGAGTAATACAAGAATGTTAATTTGGATATGTAAGAGTATGCCAGTGATTTTAAATATCCTACTGTAGTTTACATATATATTCACTTTAGCTGAGTGGTTCTCAGCTTGAGTGACACCATTATCTGGGGAGCATTTTTGAAAGTTGTGAGAGCATTTTTGGTTGTCACCATAGTGGAGGTTGTTACAGGCATTTAATGTGAAGGGGCTAGTTTACTAGATGCCTTGTGGCGTACAGAATTGTGCTGTACAATGAATATATTGTCTCATTTGGCATTTGAAGCTCCTTTAACTACCCAAGTCTGAAATTTTTTGTTGTTGTGGTAGTTCTAGATATCCAGCCCAGGGGTGCTGTACCAGTGAGCTACCCCTGGCCTCTAACTTGTGATCCTCCTGCCTCAGCCTCTAGAGTAGCTAGCATTACAGGGGTGCAGCACTGCAACTGTCCTGAAATAATTTTATGTGTAAACACAAAATTATGTGATGCATTACATTTTCTGGGAATGCAAGTGCTATGTAAATTGGGGTGAGTAATGACATTTCATTTAGAGCTTTCACAAGAGTTTGCTATTTTGGAAAAACACATCACATACCTCAATACTCCTCTTGGTATTTTAGTCACTATTTAGCACACCTGATGGAGTCTGCATTTGTAACTCTCACATTCATAGTGATTCTTCATATTGGTGCAAACACCTTACTATAATATTTTCTAGTGTATGGATGCTCAAGTTTTCACATATTAAAAGTGTTTTTTTTTAATATTTTTTAGTTGCCAATGGATCTTTATTTTTTTTTATTTATATGTGGTGCTGAGAATCAAACCCAGTGCCTCACACATGCAAGGCAAGTGCTTTACCATTGAGCCACAGCCCCAGCCCCAAAAGTGTTTTAATATTATGAATTTTCTGTCTCCAAACTAGAGATAAGGCATTGTAATGATGTTTTAAAGTTATGTGAATATGTTATCAATCAATATGATCTCAAGATAATAAAGGGACTTCAAAAATTATAGGAACTTATGTGTATGACACACAGGTCACATTCCTTACCCAAAGTGCTGGAAATGGGGACAGAGGAGACCAAAGGCAGAAAAGTCAGCCTCAAAGATAGGGCACTTTGTTATAATTGCACCTTTCTATCTTATATGATATTTTTATTTACTGACAGCAGGTGACACCAACAGTTGTGGTTTATCATGTTCTTCTGTGTAAACAAAACTAAACTATCCTCCTACTATATTTGCAATGACACCAAACTTAAAAAAAGAGAGGGGGTAAAAATTTGATGTCATACTCCATTTGTCCCCATTCCTCATCCCCAAAACCTTAACCTGAGCTTCTGCAACACTGTGAAGACAACTTTGGACTGGGAATGTAGCTGAGTTGTAAATTCGAGTTGCCTAGCATGAGTGAAACACTATGTTCAAACCCCAGCACCACCACCAGAAGCAAATGTGAAAAAACCCAAACAACCCCTCACACTTCCAGTTAGTTCAGCTAGCATTTAAATCAAACAGCTTGGTATGATAGTTCTTAAAAAAAGAATATTGGAAGCAGAATCTGACAGTTAACCAGCCAGACTTTAACAATAATTTAAATAGTCCTCTTTCCACATATCTTAATGGTGTTAATCTACACAAGGTTTAGAAGTTGTGGGAACAACTCTTCACTATTTCCCTCACCATAAGGTCATTAGGTATTATAATGCCTGTGTTAATTGCTTTTCTAGATTATCCTGTAGGAAGGGGCCAGAGGTAATCTTGGAAAGTGTGAGGTGAAAAGTTAGGCAGAACTTGGCCATACTTATATTAAATTCAGTGTAAAAAACTCTTGAGTCTGTGAGGGGCAATGTTTTACAAGCTAGATGCACTTGCCACATTTATCAAAAAATGTGTTGATTTCTGTTCCTCTGAATTCTTTATCTTCCCTTGACCACTAGAACCTTCCCACTGCTTAGGCTGCCACCTTCCTTCCCTTCCAGCAAACAGCTTGAGAATTTGGGGTCACACAGGACACCCTGGGTATTGAAGTTTGCAGAAAAAGGACAGAAAATAAACTATGGGCTAGGGAAATAGCTCATTGGTACAGGGCTTGCCTAGTGTGTGAGGCCCTGAATTCAATCCCTAGCACAACAAACAAAAAGAACTTTGGTGCCAAGGGTCTGGTCTTCCCAAGAAGAGGGCAGAATTCCTTTATGTCCTTTTTCTGCAAACCTCAATACCCAGGGTGTCCTGCGTGACCGCAAGAATCTCTGCCAGGTGCCTTGGGGAAGCAGGATCGGGGAGAAGGAACTAAGTTGAGGCGTGCCCATTCCTCACCTTTTTGATGTGGGCACTGTGTCCTTTTCTGTTCTGTATCTTAAACGCCTGAGTAACACGCTTCACCAAATCCTGTTGCATCTCTTCCAACATGTCTATGTTTGATCACCACCTTTGAGACACACAAGATTACCTGGGGGACCAGACCCAGGCAAGGGGTGATGGAATGGGGTCCTGGGGGTGCCTTTAAAATGCTGGTTCCCTATCCCCTGGCCACTCCACCCAGGATGCTGCCTTTGCACCCTACTTCTCAGGAAATGCGGATTGATAGGGCTAAGTCCAGCTCCTGGGGCTGAAGTCAGTTGGTGGTGAGGACATCAGAGTCTCACCCAATCTCACTATGGAGTAGAGGCTGGTGGTCTGCAACTGCCTCCTGGGAGCTGGGGTGAGGGGGGTGGGAAGGAGGATTCAGGCCCAGAGGGAGCTGTGGTTGCTACCTAAGTTGTGGAGCCTTCTAATCAACTGGATGCCAGTAGCCCCCACTGCCTAGTACCCTGGTCACACCCTGCTCCATGTCAGCCTTGCCCTCACAGCAAGGCCCTATTGGCTTAACACAACCCCCCAAATTCTTCCATTCGTCTATGGAGACTCAGTGGTTCTCTCAGGATCTTTCTCGTGCATGGGTCTTGTTGCAAGACCCAGTCCCCCCACATGGTGAGGCCCAGGCATCTGGAAGGTGGAGCTGGGGCTGGGTTGTGAGGACCACCCAGCAATCTGGAAAGTAATTCCAAATCCACGGAGATTGTCAGATGTTTTCAAATGACTGTCTCAAGAAGTTAGGTGACCACCCCCACCCCATATCAGAAGAATTTACAGATTTTGACTGGTTATGGACTCTTCCTTCTTTGAAAGGTTGTATCTGAAGCAGGGCTGGCTTTTGGGGCAAGCCACCAGTGAAATCATGCAAGCTAGGTTTAATGCTCTGCTGCCTTATTCCTGAAATTCCTAATTGTTAACAAGGGATCCCATGGGTAGCTGCTCCTACCCTGAAACAGTATGTGTGTATAGAAATGTTTCAGGAAAGAAAGGGGATTAACTTCCCAAGAGTGGGGTCTCGTCAGACAATACAGACTTCTCTAAGGAGAGCAGGTGCCAGGTGGATTTGGGAATGTTGAGGCCCTGGGTGTATCTAGGTTGGGGCTTGTTGCTTGGGTGAAGGAGTCTTTCCTGTGCGAGTTTCTTGATTAGGGATTTCTTTCTTGGGAAAAGGTATTCTAATGAAACAGAAAGTCCTCAGAGGTATCTCTGGCTTAGAGAGACTGATAACTAAATGGCTGAATCAAAGAAGGTGTTGAGGCTTGAGGGGCAGAGTCGTTTACTAGCTTTTTTTTTTTTTTTTTTTTTTTTTAAATATTTTTTAGTTGTCAATGGACCATTATTTATTTATATGTGGTGCTGAGAATTGAACCCAGTGCTGCAGCATGCTAGGCAAGTGCTCCACCACTGAGCTACACCCCAGCCCCCATTTACTAGCTTTTTGAGCCTTGGGTTTTAAAAAAATGTTTTTATTCATGAACTGTGGTTATACATAATAGTAGGGTTCATTTTGACATAATCATACATGCATGGAATATAATTTACTCCATTTCAGTCCCCATTGTGTCCTCTTTTCCCTCTTCTCTCTCTTGAATCTCAGGTTTTTTGATATGTAAAGTGAGTAAATGTAAAAGCTTCATAGGCTTGTTGGGAGTATTAAATGAACTAATGTAAAGTTCTCAGCACAACATGTAGCATATAGTAAGTGCTCAATAAATCTTACCAATAATGGTCACTTATGGAACTATCTTATAGGCCACATTAGGGTTTTGAACAATCAATCCTTAAGTCTCTGTAATGTATTTTTGAAGCTCCATACGTAAATTTCAGGTTAATCATGTAACTGAAAGCTTCCTATTTACATTTCTTGCTTTTTCTCTTGACCATCTGCTCTCACTAATGATAGAAAAAACAGGAAGAATGAGACCTTCCTCAGGTATAGTATATGTGCATCAATTAAATCAAATTAAAAACCTTTTTTTCCAGCTTTGTTTCTGATGGTGGGATTATGAGTTTGAGGATATTGACAAGTGAGACTGGGTTAGTGCCTCTACCGACTTGGGCCTGTGAGCTGTGGAATCTGTTGACGATGCCAGAACCTGAACCTCTCTTGGGCGATCTTATGGGGTCTCCCTGGCATCTGTGGCTGGACCAACTTTGTCTTCTTCAAGTAGAAGAGCTGAGAGTATTTCACACAGATGAGGTGGTAGCAGCAGCTTAGCACCAAGTCAGCACTTTGCACTCACTGTCACTCCTCACAGCAGCTCTGCCTGAGACCACTTTCCTCTTACCTCCCTCTTGGCAGTGCTGTCTCCTCATGTGGATTTCAGCTCAGATGTCACCTTCCCAGAACTCCCCTCTCTACTTCCCCACCATCACCCTTTAGTAACTGTCTACAACATGTTTTCCTCCATTGTATTTGCCTCATTGATTCCTTCAGTGGAATTACCTCATGTATTGATTTGATTGGGTATTGTTTCTTAGCCCCTTCCTATTTTGTTCACAGCTCCATCTTCATCAAATTCAGTGTCTGGCACTGAATAGATACTAAATAAATATTAATTCAGTTAAACTACCAGGTCTTATGTCCCAATTTTACAAATAAAAAAAAATTGCTTTTCCCAAGGATATGCTATTAATAAAAGAATCAACTTCAGATCTGAATGACCCACTGTCCATTCTCTCAGCCTCAGTGTAACTTTCATACACATAACTGAGTAGTCATTTTGCCTTTTTCTTAACTTATAACTTTGAAGAATACAAGTTTGAAATGGAATGATGTTAAGGTTTTCTAACAAATAATGAGTATAGGTTTCCCTCCATTTATGACACCTGCCATTCCCTGGCGTATCCTGTGTTTGTACTCCTCTCAGTCTGCTCTCAACCTGGATTTTCTTTAAATGTGAAAGAAGATATTGTCAGATACCAGTGCCTTTCGGTTCTGTGTTTATCCCTCAAAGACCCGTTTGGGGTTATTGTTTCTAGGAATTTAAAAACAAACAAAAAAACTTCCTGCCTTTTTCATTTCTACATCACTCATTTCTGCAGAATCAGTTCATTGCCTCTCTAGTTATTCCAAGTGGGGCAGACAATAAATATCCCCTGATTATCAGAGATAAGTAATGTGGAACATTTGGATGCATGAACTTCGTGCCCATCCTTGAAAAGGTTCTAGTCAACAGTAAGCTAATCCTGCTGGTATCGTAGGTTGGAGTGTTCCAAGGGATTTTAGGAATCGAAGGACTCAGCAGGTAACATTAATGAACAGAGCAAGATAGGTGGTACACTAGGGAGTGGTAGAGAGTGTGGTAAGTGGAAAAGCCCCTTTAAAGGCACCAAGCAGATGTTACCATTTAGAAATGTTGGCCCAAGCCAGGCACGGTGGCTCAAGCCTGTAATCCCAGCACTTAGGGAGGCTGAGGCAGGAGAATCGCGAGTTCAAAGCCAGCCTCAGCAATGGCGAGGTGCTAAGCAACTCAGTGAGACCCTGTCTCTAAATAAAACACAAAATAGGGCTGGGGCTGTGGCTCAGTTGGTCGAGTGCCCCTGAGTTCAATCCCTAGTACCAAAAGAAAAAAAAAATAAATGTTGGCCCAGTGTTGTTAGTTCTTCTGATTTTAAAGAGAGATGAGAAATCTGGGTTGTTTTATGGTACATATCCTCAGTTTAAAATGGAAATTTTAAAAATCCTTTCATAGCCTATGTATATATGCCTGCACTTTGTAATTTTTAATTCAGTTTGACTCCAAATCTAGTACTTTTTCCATACATCACACAGTTTGACTTAGCCTTGGGTTCTGCATACCTTCTGAGAGTGAGTGGAGTATTGGCTACACTAGTTGGCACATGGTATTTACTTAATAAATCCTGAATAAACAAATAGGTACAGCATCAAAATGCCTGCACTAAGCTGTGGGAAGTCTGTATCTGGCATAGTGTTGATTGGTGGTTCCATTCATTGTGGACAGTAGGGGAATTCCATGGGAAAAAAAGAGAAAGTGGAGGCTCAGAGCCTTCTATTTTTGTTTAACGAAACTTATCCCATCAGATTCAGAGAAACCAAGAATAGGTCATTTTTAGGGTCCTCTGGGAACTACTGTAAAGCCTCTGTGGTTCTACCAAGTAGAAATGCCTAAATCATCCTCATGACTTTTCCAATCCTTATACTACCTCTACCATTATTTATTTATTATTGTTACTTATAGTTTTATGTTACAATTTAATATAAAATTTTTGACAGCATTTATGTAATGTTTACTATTTTCTTTAAACTCCTTTATTTTAAAAATAAGCACATTTTAAAAGACAAAATTATATCATTACTATAAATAGAATACTACTCTCATTTGCCATAAATAGAAGGTAACTTTAAAATATAACAAATATTGAGAGTTATAGAACATTTCATTCTATCTCTTGCTAGACTGATCTTGGATATGTGTCCCACACATGGGAGACACTTAACTTGTAGGGAAGTTCTTAGTGGTGTCCATGAATGGATTTCAGGTGTTTCACAAGTTTGCTAGAAATTTACACAAAAATGTGTGCAGTACTCACAAACATTTTTTCAGGGAAAGGATCATTAGTTTCCATCAGATTCATGAAGGGACTTCAAACCCAGAGGATTAAAAATAGCTCTTAGAGAGTAATCCAGAGTCCTGGAATGAATGCAGTTTTGCTGGCTTCACCAGGTGCCACTGAATCAACCCATCACACCCTTTGGCAGTTCACATTGTTTCACTCTTAACTGCTAAAATTGCCTGAAATTCTGAATTTTTTGTTCTTATCACAGGAAATTATAATTAGAGGGATGCAAGATTGCTGAGAGCACGGGCACTAGAATCAGACCTGGGGAAAACCTAAACTGTGACCTTCAAGTTAGTTAACCTCTCCAAGGAGCAGGTTCCTGATTGTTTCCATACCTTCTACATAGGTTGGTGGCAGGGTTTATATTAAATCATCTTTTTTTTTTTTTTTTTTTTTTTTTTTTTGCGGCAGAGGGTGGGTTGGGAGAGTTGAGGATTGAACTCAGAGGCACTTGACCACTGAGCACCTCCCCAACCCTGTTTTGTATTTTATTTAGAGACAGGATCTCAGTTGCTTAGTGCCTTGCTTTTGCTGAAGCTGGTTTTGAGCTTTTGATCCTCCTGCCTCAGCATCCTGAGTGGCTGGGGGATTACAGGTGTGTGCCACCATGCCCAGCTCTAAATAAAGCATCTTGAGACTTTACTTTGTGCCAAGCATTTTGGGCATATTATCTCACTGACTTCTCATAATGACTCTCTGGGGGAAGAACTGTTGGTCCTCCAGGATATAGATGAGGAAAATGGGGTGCAGAAAGGTGAAGTTCCAGAGCCGGGTGCAGTGGCACACGCCTGTAATCCCAGCACTTTGGGAGGCTGATACAGGAGAATCGCGAGTTCAGAGCCAGGTTCAGCAACGGCAAGGCGCTAAGCAACTCAGTGAGACCCTGTCTCTATATAAAACACGAAGTAGGGCTGGGGATGTGGCTCAGTGGTCAAGTATCCCTGAGTTCAATCCCTGGTACCAAAAAAAAAGGTGAAGTTCCTTGCCTAAGGTCCCACTACTAGAAAGTGATAGGGACAGGATTTGAATCCTGGTGTGTCCTACTGCAGACGGAACCTGGGAGCTACATCACCTTCCTAGATAACCAGGGCTAATGCTTTAGAAGAGAGTAGTGTCCCTGCAGTCTCGGAGTATCCCTAGTCCCTGTGGGAGCTCCCTAAATATGTGTTGGACAGATGGATGGATGGATGGAAGGATGGATATTTTTTTTTTTTTTTTTTTTTTTTGGTACTGGGGATTGAACTCAGGGGTATTTGACCACTGAGCCACATCCCCAGCCCTATTTTGTGTTTTATGTAGAGACAGGGTCTCACTGAGTTGCTTAGCACCTCACCATTACTGAGGCTGGCCTTGAACTCGCAATTCTCCTGTCTCAGCCTCCCTAAGTGCTGGGATTACAGGCTTGAGCCACCACGCCCGGCTAGGATGGATATTTCTGATTAATTCAGCATTGCTTCCTCAGCAACAGATACCCCAAACTTGACAGTGCTGATGTCAAACTTCGTATCAGTCCTTGACAGTGCTGATATTTCCTAAAAGTAGTTCTTTCTATTTTGGCCATCAGACTTTCCCAGGGCTCCCAGAAATCCCTTTGGAGTTGTTACTGGAGTTGTTATTCACAAGCAGGCTAAGGGATTCCTTGCAGGTCCTGCAGCTCTCCCTGCCCACAGACAGAACAGAAAGGGAAGTGGCCTACCACACCTCCACCTCACGCATCATAGCTCTTTCCTCAATCCTGTCCAGCATTCACTTTTCAAGCTTTCCGGAATCTGGAGCCCTGTGACCAGTTTAGCACCTCAAATCCTCCCTAATCTAGAAGTATGAAGTGACCTCATGGCTCCAGAGTTGATTCAAGGACCCTTCCCATAAAGGAGGGGCCCCATGGGTGAGACAGCAAGGTCTAGGTCTGAATTTAGAAGTTTTCTCAAGGGCTGACAGAGAAACAGCTTTGGAATCAAGGACTGTGCTGCAGTGCAGAGACAGTGAGGCCAGACAGGCTGAGCAAGAACTTCCCCTCTGGCCAGTAACCAAGCATGGCTTGAGTAGGTGGATACTCTGCTGTCCTTGGGGGATAGCAGGTAAGTCAGATGCATCCAGCGAAGCCTAATAGAGCAAACCAGAGCAGAGGTGAAAAGACTTTAAGGACACATAGCCTCAGGTGTACATCCCAACTCTGCCTCTACTAAGTAGTATGGCTTTAGGTGAGCGAGTCTACCTTTTTGAACCTGTTTCCTCGTTTGTAAAATAAATTGTTATAGCCCTTGTTTCTCAGGGACAGTTCAGAATTTAAGTGAGATGCTATATGCAAAGAATGTTGTACAATATTTGGCACATGGCAGAGATCAATGATACTATCTACCAGTTATTATTAGGAGCCTTACCCTAAACTAGGATTTTCTCAACCTTGGTCCTGTTAACATTTTGCAACAGGATGTTTTATTGTTGTTGTAGTACACTGTCGTGTACATTAGAGGATGTGGTCAAAGGACAGAATTGCAACAAATTTAATTTAACAATCTTAACTGGCTTATTTGCAATTCTGAGATTGGATGACATTTCATTACATAAAACAATGAGTATTCCAATGAGCTGAACCAGAGGAGGTGGTTTTATAAAAAGAAAAGGACTGAAGGAAGCAGAAACAAAGAACAAAAACCAGATCGATCAAAGTTATTTTCTTTTAAGGTGATAGGGAAACAGAACAGTAGAAAAATAACTGGTTGGTTAGTATCAAGTTTCTTCAGATTATTTTTTTGTAAAGATTAAAGTAGAGGGCACTTCATTTTCATGCCTGTAGAAACTGGCCTTTGGGGGAAATTTGGTTATCTGATGACTTTTAGGAAGGTTATAGAATAAATTAGTGAAGTGGAACTTTTTTGGGGAGGGTACTGGGGATTGAACCCAGGGGTCCTTAACCTCTGGTCTACATCCCCAAACCTATAGTGGAACTTTAACGTGAGTGATTGCATTTTCATTTTTATTCCGGTCAGTTGGTACAGGTGCATCATCCAAAACAATGGCCTCCTACAATTTATTTAGTAATGTTTAACACCATCTCTGACCTCTACCCACTAGATGTCAGTTGTACTTCACCCTCAGTATGAACAACAAAAAATGTCCTCTGGAAGGTGAAATAAATTGCTCATCCTTAGTTGAGAACCACCACCCAGTCTGGACCTACAGATTTCGCACTCACAGCCCCACATAAAGGTTACCGAAAGGCTCAGAATGGAGTGGAATGTCCAGCAATTATAGGTCAGACTAGGTCCAGTATATACCATAAGCCAGGATCTGTAGTCTGCTGTAGGAGCTAGGAAGTCACAGTGGAGGAGCCATGAGAGCAGGGAGCTAGGCTGAGGGGAAGTGCAGGGAGGAAGAGCGTGTTCAAAGGCCTGAAGCTGGAAGGAGGCTGGCAACTGAAAAGGCCACCTGGGCTACAGAGAAGTTGTGGGGGGAGTGTGGGAGAGAAGAGGCCCGAGGATGGCAACAGAGACACCTTTTGGGTCTGGTGATCCTGGTTAAGACACAAGGACCTCATCCTGAGCCACCAGTGGCTCTAAGGTTTTAGGTGGGGCCCACATGATTAGAAGGCCCCTGAGGAGAGAGTAGGTCAGCAGGGCCCAGCAAGACTCCAGTGAGGAGGTCCTGGCTGCAGTCTCACAGCTCCTCCACTGTAAACATCTGTTTGTGCAGCCTGGTTCTCTTGGGCTAAGGAGAGGGTGCATGAAGTTGTTCTCGGTAAAAGCAGAAATCCTGGTACCCCTAAACTTGTCATCTGGGGCTCACAAAGCCAGAGCTTAACACTGGAAATAAAGTGTGTGTTTTTTCTAGTTGCTTCACCCCACAGGGTCCAGAAGTGTAGCATTATTTCATTAGCAGGGATGTTGAGGGGTTCTGGCCAGAGCCTCTGTGACCATTTTCCATTTGTACTTATATAAATCAGCCTTCCTGAATTTATGAACCCTTTGCCACCAGGCCATAAAATAAAATAATGTGATTAGTGCAAGCAGCTAAGGCCATCCTCAGACTTAATGTCGTAACCATGCCACTTGTGAAATGTTTACTGGGGTTTTAACCAGTTTTCTTTCCTGACATCCATTTTTTAATTAAAAATTAAAAAATAATAAGCACTCATAGTAGAAGATACAGAAAAACAAGAAAAATAAATTACAAATATTAACTATACAGAGATAACATTTTGCCCCTAAATACACTTAATCTTTGTGTGTATATATGTATATCTCCATTGTCATCATACCTATAACACTATATGTTTTCTATGTGTCGTTTCTGTTACTTGATTTTCTGAATCCTTAAGCCTTCTACAATCTAATATTTAAGTTTCTTCAATCTAATATTTAAGTTTCTTCATTGTCCATACTTAGCATTTTTTCCCTATTTGTGGGATTTTGAAAAAGATCCCTTGTGGTAGGACACTTAGGTGGTTTCTGGTTTTTCAGTATTATTACAATGGTTTATTCTGATGTATATCTTTCAAAGATAAAAAGATATATTTTTTTCTTTTCTTACCTTCAGAAGTAATACGTATTCATTGTAGAAAAACCAAATACTGCAGAAATTTAGAATCTGAAAGAGAAAGTTCCTGGTAATCTATAACTCAAAGGTAACTTTTAAAATGAGATTTTTTTCTGCTTATTTTTTATTATTTTTCAAAATTGAAATATTCTTTACATGATGTAAAAAAAAATCACTTTATTCTTTGGGTGAACATCTGTACATTCCTACCACTCCCCTGTGTCTGCCCACCCACATCTGTGTGTGTACCTCCAGTGTGAACTCCTGCTTCTAAGGACATTGCCCTGTCCTGAGTCCATCTCTGCTCACTTCAAGAAAGAAGATTGACTCTTCTTTCTCTCCTGCATCATCCATTTCCCTCTCTCTACTGGATTATTCCAATACAAACATGCCTGGAATATTCTTTTAGAAGCACTTCCTGTAGTCAGGCACGGTGGTGCGTGTCTGCAATCCCAGCAACTCAGGAGGCTGAGGCAGGAGGATCATGAGTTCAAAGCCAGTCTTAGCAATTTAGCAAGGCACTTAGCAACTCAGCAAGACCCTGTCTCTAATAATAAAATATTAAAAAAGGGCTGGGGATGTGGCTCAGTGGTTAAGCACCCCGTGGGTTTAATCCTCAGTACCAAAAAGAAAAAAAAAAGGGTTTCCTTTACCAATGCATGCTTTAGCTACCACCCCATCTCCACTCTCCTCCAAGAGTTTTCTGTATTCAGTCTCCTCCCATTCTTCATAGTCCATGCCACCAAAACAACTCATCAAAGTCATCAGTGACCACCATGCTGCTTATTTTTCCAGGTACTCAGGGAAGTTGTGTAGAAATTTTCCTCAACTCCTGTATGTCCCTCATACCTCACATTCTATTCCTTATCAAATTCTTTAGGACTGAGTCCTTAATCTGTGGAATCTCTATCTTGAAAATACAGCTCTAGACTGACCACTTCTTACCATTGCCACTGTTATATCTCTAGTTCAAGTCACCATCATTTTCCTTATTATTACAGTAGCATACAGTTTTTTCATGCCTCCCTTTGCTGTATTACAATTTCTTCACCACCAAGGATCCAAAGTGAGTCTTTTAAAAAGCAAATCAAACAAACAAGAACACCTAACAATGTTTTATTTCTCCTCTACTTAGAATCCACCAGTTAGGTGTTCCCAGTTTGAGTCCTAGAAGAGTGTTCTTTCTTGGTTGAATTGCATTTGTACCTTTGTCAAAAATCTGTTGGCTGGGGGCTGGGGTTGTGGCTCAGTGGTGCAGCACTTACCTGGCATGTGTGAGGGAGGGCCTGGGTATGATTCTCAGCACTGCATGTAAATAAATAAACAAAAGTCCATCAACAACTAATAAAAATATCTTTTAAAAAAAAATGTTGACTGTATCTTAGAGTCTTTGCTGTGTTGACTGTTCATTTGTCTATGTATTTATCCTTTTACCAGTACCAACTTGTCTTGATTACTGCATCTTTATACTAAATCTTTACAGTGGGTAACGTGGGTCCTCTTGATTTTAGTCTTCTTTTTCAGAATTGTTTTGACCATAATCTAGTAACTTTGCTTTTCTGTGTAAATTTTAGAATGAGTTCATAGACAATATCCAGGAACAAAAAGTTTTCCTCTGTCCTCAAGAAGATAGATTACCAAGACATACTTTCAGAGAAAGAACAAAATTTAATCATGTATTTTTATTAGGATGTCCCACCTGGAATGGGCTTGGGAGCTCTGACCTCATCCACCATTCCTTGCCCTGTGCCCTCTTTCATTTGGCTGATCCTGAGTTGTACCCTTTATAATAAACTGATAGGTTTAACAAAGTAAGTTCTTGAGTTTTTTGAGTTATTCTAGCAAGTTATTGACCTGAGGGGAGGAATGATGTTGGATCCCTTGAATTTGTAGATAGCCTGGTAGAAGAGTGAGTAGCTTGGGCACCCTATTTACAGCTGGGATGTGAAATGTAACAATCCTGTAAGACTGATCCCTTAATTTGTGGGGTCTGTGCTGATAACTCTGATAGCAAGCATCAGAATTGAATTAAATCATTGAACACCCACTTATTGTCTGGGGAGTTGGATCATTGATGGTCGGTGTGGAAAACCTCACACATTTGGTGTTAGAAATGTTATGAATCAGGCCTGGGGCTATAGCTCAGTGGCAGAGCACTTGCCTAGCAAGTATGAGGCACTGAGTTCTATCCTCAGTACCACATATAAATAATAAGAGAATAAAATAAAGATCTATCAACACTGAAAAGAAAAAATTAAATAAAAATCCTTAAAAAAAAAATGTTATGAATCAGCCATGCATGGTGCTACATGCCTGTAATCCCATTTACTCAGGAGGCTGAGGCAGGAGAAACACAAATTGAAGACCAGCGCCAGCAGTTTAAGCCCTCAATAACTTAGCAAGATCCTGTCTCAAAACAAGAAATAAAAAATGAATGTTATGAATCAAAACAGATCATGGTAGTATGTATAGTTTAATGGATAATGGGCTTATTGTTTTTAAATGAATACATTTTAATGCCCTCTGTTTTAATTTCTGATATGGTAACTCAACGGATACAATCTACACAAACAGAAGCAAAGGGGTTCTCAGAGTCCTGAATCCAAAAAGTTTGAGAACCTCTTCTCTAGACACTATGCACATATTTTGCTGTATTGTAAGTGGTATTGTAATTGCTGTTAATTTATTGTTGTTTTTGATTCTTAATCTCTTCAAGTATATTGCCTAAAATTGAAACCATGTGGTATACATGCAGATGTTGAGAATAACTGTCCAAAACAGTATTTTCAGTCCTTTGAGTTTTTTTGTTTTTGTTTTTCCTTTTTGGGATACTGGGCATCACACCCGGTATTGCTTCATCCCCACGTAGCTATATCCCCACCCCTTTTTATCTTGAGATAGGATCTTGCTAAGTTGTGGAGACTAACCTTGAGCTTGAGTTCTTTCTTACTCGTAAGTTTTTTTTACAATGTATGTTCTCTATTTTTGGTATCTCAGAACTCTTAGGTATCAGGGATCCAGAACATATTCCTACTCTTCCTTGTCAGCTATGTCTGATATCATTTTTGTACCTGTAGTATGGTTATCGGCCTTCCATTTAAAATTGAGAGATTGTTCTTCAGAGAGATTTGGGGTATTTTATTTTTGCAGAGCTGGCCATTGAACCCATGGCCTCATGCATGCCCTCATGCACGCACTTTGCTTCTGAGCTCTATCCTCACCATCACCCTATTTTGGGTGTCTTTTAAGTTTTATAGTTTTATTTCAGATGGTCTGACTGTTGTTAGTGGTGTTTGTTCTTTATATATAGTATACAATGAGACATCTTTATATATAGTATATAATGAGAAATCCTGAATAATTGAGGTTAGGAAATCTGAACTGTGATCCTGAATCTGCTTTTAACCAGCAGTGAAACTTCTTGTTTCCTTCGTTTCCTCATCTGTGAAAAACAGACAGTAATTCCCTACCCTTGTATCTTGTTCATTCAGCAAATAGAAAAAATGTTTAAATATGCATGAGAAGATGAAGAGAGAAAATCAGGCATAAATCTTTTCTCCCAGGATTGAACTCAGGGGCACTCAACCACTGAGCCACATCCTCAAGCCCCTTCAGGCATAAATCTTTTTTTTTTTTTTTTTTCATTCTTATTTCTTTTTTTTTTTTAATTTTTTTTCTCAAAAATTGCATTTTAATACATGTTATCAAACAACAAAAAAAACAAATTTTCAGAAGCTGTACACACTGTTCACTGAAAACATTTGTTGAGGCAAATAGAAAAAATTGTTACAATCATAATTTTTCTAACTTTGCACAAAATTATAAGCAGATTAAATTCTTCATATTAAACACCTTTATATGCACTTTCAATGAACAGTTTATATATATATATATATTTTTTTTATCAACCATCTTTACTATACCCATTCCCCTTTCCTGCCCCCCGCCTCCTCCATGTCGCGTCCAGTGTTCCTCTATTTCTCTTATGTTTCCCATTCCCACCTCCCTTATTCATCAGCATCCACTAATCAGAGAGACCATTCGGCATTTGGTTTTTTGGGATTGGCTTACTTCACTTAGCATAATGCTTTCCAATTAGGCATAAATCTTAATCTCAAGTAATTTAGGGTCTAGTAAGAGAGGTAATGTCATTTTTGCCTTGCATTTTCATTATTTGTGAATGTATTGTATTTTCATTATTAGGAGATAACTTTTAAAGGCAAAATTTTATTTTTATGCCCTTAAAGTTCTAGCAGAAATTAGGCACATGATCCATTTCATAACTCAAGTAATGAGGGACAGGATTAACCTATTAGAAGACTAGATCATTTTTTTATTGTAAGATTTCAAGAAGTGTTTTTTTTTTTTTTAATCTGCCACTGATTGTATCAGTGTCCTCTCCTGCCAGATTAACTGGTTAATCTGGACTTGGTTCTTTGCTTATCTGTGATGTATATAAATGAAGACATCTTGTGTATTGTCATCAAAGGGCCCTGTAGTTGACATTAACAAAGCAAGGTTTCACTACTTCTTGGTTAGCATACGATTAGAGAGGTGGTTGCTAGGGTAGCTGGATGAAATCTAGATCACATTGGTAACAATATCTTCAGGGTGAATGCTAAAAATCTTACCCTTTTTCTCTTCTGTTACCAACACCCTTTCTTTTTTTTTTTTTTTTTTTTTGGTACTGGGGATTGAACTCAGGGGCACTCGACCACTGAGTCCCAGCCCCAGCCCTATTTTGTGTTTTATGTAGAGACTGGTTCTCACTGAGTTGCTTAGCGCCTCGCCATTGCTGAGGCTGGCTTTGAACTCGCGATTCTCCTGTCTCAGCCTCCCTAAGTGCTGGGATTACAGGCTTGAGCCACCGCGCCCGGCTACCAACACCCTTTCTAAGATTTTATTGTTTTGGAGAATTCTGTGTTCGCTTTTTCTGTTCTTGAATGTTGTAGTGTAAAAATAAGCAAACCGGCCTGCAAGCCAACTCTGTTTTTGAAAGTAAAGTTTTATAACAGCCAATGCCCATTTGTTTACATTTCATCTGTGACTGCTTTCATGCCATAATACGTAGTTGTGAGAGAGTCCTGTGACTTTCAAAGCCTAAAATATTTACTGTTCACCCCTTTACAGGAAAAATTTGCCAGGTTCTTTCCATACTCTTTATGGTAAAATACCAGTTCTCCTTCCTCTCTTCTTCCCATTTGTCGTGAACAGATTTTGGGGAATGTGTGCATAAAATACAACCAATATAAATTATGATAAAAATGATGCACTTGGGTTTTTTTATTCTTAATAGCTAACAGACACGAAATTTACTGAATTGCTATTAAGATTTCTCACATTTATTCTCAATTTTTGAACCTGCCTTGACAAGGTTCAGTTAACAGCAGTTTATGAACCAACGCCGGTGCTTAGCCACACTTGGAATACCTCTGTTCTTGTATGCATTTTACGACTAGAAAACTTGTATTTGTAAAGAGCTTGTTCACCCCTTTCCTGCAAGTATTTTTGTAGATGTAGTGTATTTTTGGTTGCATATGCCAGATATTCTGAAGATACACATTTCATGATGATGTGAATCTTCCAGTGAGCAAAGTTCTTCCTGGATAGCATAATGTGTTCTGTGTTACTTCAAATACCCTCTTCAGTGACAGAATAGACCTTTTGATTCTTGTGTTGAAAGTAGTGGTTCCTACAAGCTTTCTGTTTCAAATACTGTTCCATTAAACCAATATATACATACTCTATTATATACTATCTCAATTCTTACCTAATATATTGCTTGAGAAGTGACTGACTACTTGAGCATAGTGACACATGCCTATTTCCAGCTACGTGGGAGGCTGAGGCAAGAGGATTGCAAATTGGAAATCAGCCCTGGCACTTTAGCAAGACTGTCTCAAAAAAAAAAAAAAAAAAAAAAGATTTTTTTTTTTTTTAAAAAAGAGCTGGGAATGTAATAAAGTAATATTCTAGTAAGGAAGTGTCCTGGGTTCAATCCCCAGTTCTAGGGAGAATAGAAAAGAGACAGTTTATTTGGATTTGGCAATCTTTACCTTGTTTAGAAATGTACTATATGTTAACACTTATTTCTATATTTCTCTTACAGCACACTATAAATTTCTCCATAGAAAACTTTTTTACTGTGCCTCCGAGAATAAGAATAAAAAATGAAAACATAACTACTTATTTAAAAGACCCTAAGTAGAGTAAAAGAAACACTAATAGATCAGATTAAGATTCTTCCGAAGTTAAACAAATTTAAATTTATCATTTGACCCTGTAGTGTCACTCCTGATTTGGCTGCCTAAAACTTCTTGGCTTACGTTTGTGTTGTCATCTTCCGTTAGTGTTGCTGGCAAAGACTAAAAATGAGAAAATGAGAGTCTTTCCACTCATTACAAGTGATTTGGTGGGGCTTTTTGTTTTTGTTTTTTTGCCTCGATGCTGGAACTTCTTGCTTTTCTCTTTACCCCCATTAAAAACAACAACAACAAAAAACTTTCAGCATTTTTATTAGAATATGTTTCAGAATGGATCATTAAGATAGATTGATTCAATATGTAATTTCAATTTATTTACTTCTTTTTTTCCCCTTAAATATGGTTTATATTATGTTTCTTAGTATTTATGTCCCATTGCTTTGATGTTCTTTGATGACTCCTATTATACACAGATTGGATCTTCCTTTCCTGTCTTTTATAGATTGCAACCCTTTTAATCCTATTTTTTTAAAAAAATTTTTAGTTGTAGATGGACATGGTACCTTTATTTATTTTATGTGGTGCTAAGGATCAAACCCAGTGCCTCACACGTGGGAGGCAAGTGCTCTACCACTGAGCCACAACCCCAGTCCCCTTTTTATTCTTTTTTAAAAAGATCTTTTAGGCTGAGACAGGAGAATCATGAGTTCAAAGCCAGCCTCAGCAAAGGCGAGGTGCTAAGCAACTCAGTGAGACTTTGTCTCTAAATAAAACACAAAATAGGGCTGGGGAAGTGACTTTGTGGTCCAGTGCTCCTACCCCTGAGTTCAATCCCCGGTATCAAGAAAGATAGATAGATTTTCTTATTTCTTTTTGATGTTAAGTTTTTAAGTCTTCTTAAGACGCTATATGTTACATGTTACGTTCTTTTGTTTCTTCTTTAGTTTTCATTTCCAAATTAGTTTTTTATTTCTAATTGTTTCTGAGTTCTGTCATCCCTTTTGAGTTTTTCAAATTTGTGTTCTGATTATGTTTCCCCTTCATATTATGTCATTTTCATAAAATTTTTAGCTAATTTGGAGGTAATATTTGGTTATAGTTTTCTTCAGATTTTAAGGTCTGATTTTCATTGTTTTTTAAGGATTCTGTATTCCTCTTATTCTTTCTCTTTAAAAACTTTTAGTGACTTTGTGATGTAACCACAGTGTTTTCCTGTTGATTATTTTAAATGGAATTAGTTTTCCTGAACTATTAGAAGAGGGAGGTGAATCAGGAAAGCTTTTCTAGCTTCCTGTTCCTAAAGCTTCTTCTGAATTCTGACGGGAATGGTTGGCAACATTGGACTTTCAGACATCTCTTGGTCATTTCTTTTCTCCATCCTTGATCTGGACCTTCTCCATTTCTTCTCCTGTGTGTTCTATATCATTTGGATTCTGTTCCTAATAGTTTGTCTTCAGTGTACAAATTTGTCCTGGAAAGGAGCTTCAGGTGGCCAACTTTGAGTGTATAGGGTACAGATTACTCCCTGCTTTCAGATAGCTACAGTCCCTAAGTTGGAATATGCCAAGCTCCTTTCAGTCTCAACTGCTTCTTTGCGTTTGGTCTGCTGCATTTTGCAGTGAATTACTGTTGTCTCATTTGGAGTTTTCCTAATTTGAGATTTGCTGAATACCCTGTTTCTTCTCTGTTCTCACATAAATGTTAATTCTGCATGAGTATTTGTCAGTAGTTTGTCCCCATTTGCTTGAGTTTTGAGTTTCATGAAGCTACCTTTATCACTTAGTTTTGTCATTGATGCATATTTTCAGTGTTGCCTTCCAGATTGCTCAATCTGTTTTTATTGGAGGAGGGAGGGTGAAGGAGGACTCAGCTATATTTTGGCTGTTGCCATCACTCTGGAATCCTATCCCATAATATATATATTTTTTTTGGTACTGGGGATTGAACTCAGGGGCACTCGACCACTGAGCCACATCCCCAGCCCTATTTTGTGTTTTATGTAGAGACAGGGTCTCACTGAGTTGCTTAGTGCCTCACCATTGCTGAGGCTGGCTTTGAACTCGCAATCCTCCTGTCTCAGCCTCCCTAAGTGCTGGGATTACAGGCTTGAGCCACCACGCCCAGCTTAGATTTTTTAAAATTTTAAGCAGAAGCTGGACACAGTTACACATGCCCATGATCCTAGTGGCTTGGGAGACTGAGGCAGGAGGATTATAAGCTCAAAGCCACCCTAAGAAATTTAGGAAGGCCCTAAGCAACTCAGCAACACCCTGTCTCAAAATTTTAAAAATATTTTAAAAGGGCTGGGGATGTGGCTCAGTAGTTAAGTGCCCCTGGTTCAATTTCCGTACCCTCCTTCCAAAAAATTAAGCAGAAACATAATAAAAAGCATGGTATTGTTTTTATTTTTATTTCAAGTGTGCACACAGTATAATGGAAAAGCTCTTTTGGTCCATTAGGAGTACTGGACAGGTTTGAATTATTTCACTTTAGTAACATGATTTAGTCTGTGTATATAATTAAGGAAAATCCATAAAGGAGGTAAATGGAGAAGAAATTAGGGGAAAAATGTATATTTGTATCTAAACTTTAATGACAGTATTCTTAATGACTATATTTTTAAACGAGTCCTGAGATGACAGTACAGGTCCTTATCATCCCTTATTCGGTTATGTTTGTTCCACAAGTGCTTCCTTTGGGATTGGCATCATTATCTGATCTTTAAATGCCTAGATTTATTTCACTTCCATTCCAAGGAAAACCATTACTTCATCCACTTTTACTGTTTCTCTTACAAATGCATCTCCAGCTGCATGTATTTAAAAAAACTCCTGACTTAATAAGAACTTGTTTAATTTATGAATTTTGTCTATTGTTTGTTGCTGTATCCTCAGTCAGTGCTTAGGAAATATTTGAATAAAAATATCTGCCACACATGGTAGCACACACCTGTAATCTCAGCAACTTGGGAGGCTGAGGCAGGAGGATCACAAAAAAGTCAGCCTCAGCAGAATAGTGAGACACTTAGCAACTCAGCAAGACCCTGTCTCTAAATAAAATTCCAAAAAGGGCTGGGGATGTGGTTCAGTGGTTAAGGGTCCCTGGGTTCAATCCCTTGGGGGTGGGGGGACAATCAAAACTATCTGAGTAGCTGGGTGTGGTGGCACACCTGTAAATCCAAGCTTCCTGCAAGGGAGGCTGAGGCAGGAGTATCCTTAAGTTTGAGGCTAGCCTGGGCAACTTATTAAGACCCCATCTTAACAAAAAAGCTGAATAAAAGATGAAAATAAAAGGTATTGAGGGCCGGGCAGAGTGGCTCGGGAGGCTGAGGCAGGAGGATTGCAAGTTCAAAGCCAGCCCCATCAAGGTGAGGCCATAAGCAACTGAGACTCTGTCTCTAAATAAAATACAAAATAGGTCTGGGGATGTGGCTCAGTGGTTGAGTGCCCCTGAGTTCAATCCTGGTACAACAAAAAAAGGCATTGGGGACATCCAGGGTACCTGTCTGCTTTCTGTAGCATACCGGCTCCATCTGTCCCGCTTTTATTTGCAAGATGGATACAGCAGTTCCTAGATATCATATCCTAAAGACCACATCCAAAAGCAGAGAAATGAACCTTCCTTGTGGGTATCTTTTTTTTCTGCATCATAAGCTTGAGAAAATCATTACCAAGCAGACTAGAATCTCCAGGATTTAGATCTATGCCATCCAGTAAAGTAACCTTGAGCCACACGAGGCTACTTAATTTTAAATTCATTAAAATTAAATACAACTACAGATTCATTTCCTCAGCCACACTTCAACCACATTTCAAGTGCTCAGTAGCCACAAAAAGTTCTCTTGGACAGTGCTGGGCTTACATTAATCATGGTTCATCTCTGGGCCTTTTCTGAATTAGTCTCATTTTAAGACTGGATTCTTGCTGGGTACAAGACCCAGGAGATTGAGGCAGGAGGATCGTGGGTTCAAAGCCAGCCTCAGCAGATTAGCAAGGCACTTAGGAACTTAGCGAGACCCTGTATAAAATTCAAAAAAAGGTGGGGGGTGCTGGGGATGTGGCTCAGTGGTTAAGTGCCCTAGGTTCAATTCCCATTAACCCCCTGCCCACACCCCAAAAAAAGACTGGATTCTTTTGGCTAATTTATAGCTTTCCAGAGACATCTACATGGTGAACAGGCATAGTATCTAACAGTGAGACCACTCTGGTATGACTGTTGGACTTGGGCACACACTCCCATTCCTTTGCATGAGCCACATATTTTTTCTGTGTAAGAAGAAAAGGTTATTTCACTATCTGAAAAGAATACCTAAAGCATTTGTGAAGCAAGACCTGTAGATTCATTTGGAAATTAAGGTTTGAGGTCATAAAGCTAAATAACGGGCCTGTGATTTACTTGACAAAAATTGTTTGTGTACATATGTCAGTATTTAAATGGGTTGTTGAAAAATGTCAGTAAGCTATATTATTTGTTTATTGTTGTGCTATCTGGAAGCCCTTATACTGGGTGGTCTACCTCATAAATATTAGTACTATGAATATGGATATGGGTAGAGCTTTCCATGAACTAATTATTGTTTTTTTTCTCATCTGTTGTTTATCATTTGGCAGAAAAAGGATAATAGTCATCTATAATTCCTTTTCCTTCTGTCATTATAGTTTTTACTCTGGAGTTTGTGAACCTAGAAGTAGTAGTAGCTAGAAAAATAATGATTTCCTCTCATGTTTCCTTCATAGTAGCCGTAGGTTCAGGCAAATTCTGCCTACTTCTTTCTTCCCTCTCCCTTCCCCTTCCCTGGCAGAGTTATATCACCAGTAAATTGCATGTATTGCAAATGCTGGCTTACTATTAGCTCCAGTATCCTGAATATCATAAATAACAAGAATGGTCTTACTATTGCACCTTTCTCTGAATTAAGCAGGTTTTGATTATACCAAAAACAAAATACTCTGCTTTACAAACACTTGATAATGGCTATTATTTAAAAGGAATAACAGGAAGTCCAGCTCTTTATTGTTGACAACCTTTTTGCAAAGTTCTGTAATGTAACAATGCCTTGACTTGGTGGCATTGAGGTTGACTAAATTTTAGATGGACTCAATAGCTATTATGAGACTTTCAGAAAATATTTTTAGTACATTTAGAATTTTTGCCTTTATTATAAAACATACAGAATGGAATTAAAAATTTGCTTGACTGTTAGAGCTTTGATAGCACTTCAGACTTGTGTCCATCAGTTACTGGTTTACTCATAGGGATGAGGATGTTGTTAAAGGGAAGTGACCACAGCACATAGTCCCGGATAGAAAAAAAGTAACAAAAAGTGGTGGTGTTTGCTTCTCCATTTTTATGTCAGCAAGACTAGATTAACTTGTGTCTAACTATTAGAGTGTATAATTTGACAAGCATCACCAAAACTTCCTAGTTTCTTCAGCATTCTAAAATGGTTTACAAGCCATTTTACAAAGCATGTTTCCAAATTTTACACCCTCTCACTGAATATTTAGAATTTTTTTGGCACTTCATGGTGAAGCCTTGGCTTTTCTGAGTTTTTGTTTTCTCTGCCCACCTCACAAAGGCATATTACCACATTTAATCCTGACAGAGTAGTCAGTGAAGGGTAAGTTGATAATTTATGCACTCTATGAGTAGTTTATTTCTGTTCTGAGTGAAGAACTGTTGCTGTGTTTTGGTTTTTTTTCCTTATTATTTTGTTTTGATTTTTCTTTTTGTATTTTGTTTTGCTATTTCAGGTATAAAGTCTTCTCACCAGCTTTCATAATATGTTCAGTAGTTTTTCTGAATTGCTATGAAAATGTAAATTTTATGGTCCTGGGAGATACCTGCATTGCCTGGGAACTTTTTAGAAATGTCTGCCCTAGACACACTGAGCCAGAAACTCTGGAGTGGGGCCAGCAATTTGTTTTAATGAAACCTGCAGGTGATTCTGTTGCACCATTAGCTTTGAGAACCACTGATCTAGAAGACCCATGAATTTACATCATTTTGGACAAACTCTGAAGCTTTCCTTTTTTAAAAACTCTGAAACTCTATATACTTTGGTTTGCATATTTTTCTTGCTCACATTAATCTTTAAGAGTTTCTTGTTTTGCTACTATTGTGTACATTTTGAAAGTTAATGAATTTTTTTTATATTTGGTGTCAGGTTTGTCATTTTAATGAGTAAATGTGACCGTTAATGAATAAATGCACTTCCTTTGGACAGATAAAAATGTCAATGTGTTTTATTTGTCCGGCATATAAATTCTCTGCTTGCAGGTGTAATATGGTCATAGACTTAATAAAGGAAACACTGTGTACAGACATTTTCCTTCATCTGTTCACCTGCCTTAGGAGAAAACAGTGGATGAGTAGACAAGGGACAGAGAAGAATATGTCATCACTAGAAAATGTAAAATTGGCAGGCAATAACAAACTGGGATTTCTCTATTTGAAATATGTTTGTCTTAGCTTATTATCTAGATGCACAGCTGTGTACTTTGCATACCAAAGAGCACACTTTTTTCAGAATTGGAGTATATAGGTAATAATGAAAAGAGTAACCCCACAGGTTCAAGTAATGGACTGGGTGTCCTGGCAAACTCACTTGAGCATAGGGGATATTATCCCATATTATGTAAGTGGGCAAGATGAAATCAGAAGACCCTTAGAGGAAGTAGGCAGGAAATCAGAGTTAGTAGATATGACAATAGAAGCAGGTAGTTGAAGTGATGTGACAATGTGGACGTGAGCCGTGGCCCTGTAGAAGCTGAAAAAGACAAGGAGATAGATTCTTCCTTCAAAGCCTCTTGGTAGAACCAGCTCTGTAAGACTCATTCTGGACTCATGACCTCCAGAACTATAAGAGAATAAACTAGAATTATTTTAAGTCACCGTGTGTGTGTTGATAGCAGCAATAAGAAACTAATACACAGGAGCCGGGTGCAGTGGCGTACACCTGTAATCCCAGCACTTTGGGAGGGTGAGACAGGAGAATCACAAGTTCAAAGCCAGCCTCAGCAATGGTGAGGCGCTAAGCAACTCAGTGAGACCCTGTCTCTACATAAAACACAAAATAGGGTTGGGGATGTGGCTCAGTGGTCGAGTGCCCCCGAGTTCAATCTCCAGTACCAGAAAAAGAAAACTAATACACAGGTTATTCTTCAAATTGAAAAAGGAAAGTTTCTTTGAGAAAATGTTAATCCATTGTCAAGACTCAACATTCTTTTTTATAGTGTGAAGTCTGGGTTAGCAGCATTTGGATTTTTAGACTTCCCTACAGTGTGGCATAAACTTTTGTGGTGGAGATATGTTGAACTTTCCTTTGGCCTTAAGTCTTAGATGGCTCTAGACTTTGAGAAAGTAATTAGATTAGAAAGGGACATTGAGAAGGACTCACAAACCTCTGAAATATCTAAGATGAGTGTCTGGAGGACTTGATTTTATGAGAAGAGTTACTGGAACTGAATCCCCTTGGTAGAGCTGTCCTTCGCTGATCATCCATCATATTTCCAAATGTGGCTTTGCTGGGCAAGTTGCTTTAAAACAGTTTCTTAAGGTCTAATGTGTTTTATAGTTTCACACCAGAGGGCAGTATTTCAAAACCCCTCTGAGGTGCAAACTTGGGGTTTTTCAGGGCCTGGTGATTCTGCTAAGGAAAGTATCAGACCCATGTCTGCATGTATTTGTCTATATATTCCCTTAGGAGTCCTTGTCATTGGCCTTTCAGTCCTAGATTTTCAACTAAAAATATTCACACTTGAATACAGATTCATAAAGCTGCAGCTGTCATAAAGAAGTAAAGGCTTGAGGTCATGTAAACTTTAGGATAGTTATATGTGAGAACAAGAACCTATAATCCACAGTTATTTTCTAGAGTCTCAGCTAAATAGGATTTTCCTAATTCCAAAAAGTAGAGATGACATGTATTATTCATTAGTCATGATAGTTCACTTGTATGAGCTAACTAGTATGCCTCATACAAGCTAGACATTTTCTTGGACATAATTTTCAGATGCCATACGCAAAAATCACATTATACATTGATCTTGGGGTATTGTTTGTTTTTATTGAGCTATTTGGATTTTCTAAGTAGAATTCATGATTTTGCCTGTTTTTGCTTTTATTGGTTACCTAACTTAACTGTCCAAGATATCTTAATCAGTTACTAGTGTAGACAGATCATTCTATTTCACCTGCCTTTGTGATGGTTCATTAGTTCATTAGTAACTGCTTAATAGCAAACTGCCCTACCAGTTGACTACAACTTTGTCGAAGTTGATACCAATTAAGTGAAAGCTTAATTTTAGATGCTTTAGCTTAGATGCTTTAACATACAATCTAAAACATATAAGCTAAGCTTACATGCTTTAACATACAATAACATTTAATTTTTAGAATTTATGATCCTATCTCTGGTAACTTTGTTAGAGGGAAGAGATATATATGTTTAGTTTTACTTTTAGTGCTCCCAAAATAGTTACACAGTAATCAAGTTCCTGTCATGTCCCAGACTGTGAAAGATAGTTAGAAACAACAATTGAATGTCATACAAATCATCTGTCTTGCTCATTGATCGTTGTTTTTACCCATAGCAGTGATAAAGAGTACTTTATTCACACATTTTTTCAGAAATTTTTTTCTGGAAAAAAAAATTTTTTTTTTTTTTTTTTTTTTACTGTTTACTAATTTTCCTTATACTTCAGATACTTTTCCTGTAATAGGTCCTGGCGGCTTAGCTTATCAGGAGTAGTAGTCTAGGTCAGAATCTGTTCTCACTTGTGTGTGTGCACCACTTTCTCATCTCAAACAAAACTAGTTGTTTAAATTTTGCATGATGCCATACTTCTCTTTTTCTGTCACCATTTAACTGCTTGCAGAAATCACTTTCTACCTAAACCAGTGATCATCCCCTTTATCTCAGTACTGAAGATGAACATAGCTCATATTTACTGCAACATTTTAAAAGCAAGGGGATATACCTAAGCTAATTATGGTACCCAGGTACAAGGGAACAAGAAGACAGTGCTCTATTGGGGAATATTAATTGTGAATGTGAGCACTAATTTTGGGCGGGGGGATGCTGGGGATTGAACTCAGGAGTACTCGACCACTGAGCCACATCCCCATCCCTATTTTGTATTTTATTTAGTAACAAGGTCTCACTGGTTGCATAGTGCCTTGTGTTTTGCTGAGACTGGCTTTGAACTTGCAATCCTTCTGCCTCAGCCTCCCAAACTGCTGGGATTACAGGCCTGCGCCGCCACACCTGGCAGCACTTTCTTATTAGATTAAAAGCCAGTTCAATGATTACCTTAAAAAAGAACCTAATTCATATTTCCAGCCTCCCCAGAGAGAGACTTACTCATTTCCCCTCTTTCCCTACCTCCTGCTGTAGTTAGTGTTGAAATCAATGTTGCATCTTCCTTTCCATTTATTTTGTTTGAATTTACTCTTCCGCTTATGTTTGGTTCTGTATATAGTGAAGTTTGAGACTATTAGAGCAGGAATTTAATAACATAAAACTTCACTTATTTGTGCTTATTAAGTTAGTGCTATTTTACTTCTTCCTGAGCCTGAGAGAAAATCTTAAAAGTCTGTTGAGGCTTAAGTTATAATAAACACTTTAATTACTGTACAAGCTTAACCACAGAGTTTCTGTCACAAAATAATACCCAAGTTGAGGGCTTGAAAGAAACCTCCACACTTTTTCCCTCACAAACTCCTCTATTCCTGCCCTCTGTCTGCCAAACAAAAACATGGAATCTGTTCCAAGAGCTTCTGTGAAACTAGTTTAGAAATTTTGTGAATGTCTCAAAAAAATGCTCCAAACTCTATTTCCATTCTGATTTGTCAGCTTTCGCCAAGCCACTTATTAAAAGAAAGAAAAACTGGTTGTTTTTCTGGAGCCCTTTGTTACTATATTAAGAAATTTTATCTAATTTGTTACAAGTTTAGAAAACTCCAATTTTAAGACATTTCCTTTCCAGTTTTAAGTAACCTACACTAAAAAAGAAAAACAACAACATCCTGAGCTCTCCATTTTACTATCCATAGCCTCTATGGAACAAAACATGTTCAAGCTTTAGAATCCTAAGACAACTATTTTTAAATTGAAATAGCTATCAGCTGTGTAAGCCAAATATTATTCCATTGCCCTTTTTTTTCTTGGCAAGCATTCATTCATTGATATAATTAAAGATGTATTTAAAGAACTCAACATATGTCTGATAAATTTAAGTATATAGTAAACAGTGCATGTATTTGAAATAAATTTATGAAATCAGAAATTTATTGATTCCCCTTAATGTCTCTACATTTTTAAAAAATTTATTTTATTTTTAGTTACTGATGAACGTTTATTTTATTTATTTATTTACATGTGGTGAGAATCGAACCTAGTGCCTCACACATGATAGGCAAGTTCTGTACCACTGAGCTCCAAGCCCAGCCCTCTACATTTCGTTTATTCAGTCATTTAAAATATTTACTGAACTCTTGTTATGTGTAGACACTGTTCTAGCTGCTGGGGATGTGGCAGTGAACAAGGCTTCAGACCACCTGCTCTCATGGAGTTTACCTGTTGATGTTGTGGGGAGGAGTAGAAAATAATAAGAAAAAAACCCAATGAATTCTAAGCAGAGAATTCAAATACATGATACATCTTGAGATAGGCTAAGCAGGAAACACCTATGAATGAGGTGATATTTATGCTGATGTCTGAATAACAAAAAGTCACCCATACACAGGTTAGAGGAAGCAGTATTCTAAGCAAAGGAAGAGCAGTCTTCAAGTGAAAATGAGTTGGGTATTAAACAACAAAGAGTCAGTGAAACAAGCATAGTGTTTGTGTTAGGATGGCAAAAGATAGACAGTGATTTGTGTGGTGTGGGGAATAAAGGCCAGATTGAGGTCAGATAGGTAGATGAGCTTGGATTTTTCTCATATGAAGGGTAGCCAATGAGGATTTTAAACAGGTATGATGGAGCAATTGAAGCGTATATATGTATATGTCTGTCTGTGTGTATGTATTATTTGTCTCTGTCTTGAAACAAGAATAATGGAAGACCAGGCAGGAAGCTAGCTGTTGCAGTAGTTCAGAATATACTTGGTAGTGACTTGAATTAGGGTACTAGAGACTGAAGTGAAAGTATTTGGGATATGGATTTCTTGTAGATTGGTATCTTTACTAATACAATGCAAACTGGGGGAAAGCAGGCTTTTGAGGAAAATTGAGTTGTATTTGTCCATTTTAAGTTTAAGATAACCATTATTAGAGAATAGATTAGAGATGTCATAGTAAAAATTGAATATATAGTTCTGGAGTTCCAGAACTATTCTGGAACTATTCTATTTCAAGCTAGAAATGGTGTAAAATGCGTAAGTTTGTGTGTGTGAGAAAGTGAGAGCTAGGGGTGGTGGGGGGAAGAACAACCCACTGCAGCTTCCAAATAATTAATCAACAGGTCCTTCTGCATTTAAAATATCGTCTTCTTGGCATTTTCCCCATTAGCTGTGAATGTTTAAGAGTTTTCTCTAATACTCTGTTCTGTGATCTGAATATTTGTGGTCTGCCTCCTCTCCCCAGATTCATATATTGGGGAGAAGTAGAAGTAGGGCTGTAGCCAGGCGCAGTGGCGCACGCCTGTATTCTCAACACTTTGGGAGGCTGAGACAGGAGAATCGTGAGTTCAAAGCCAGCCTCAGCAATGGCAAGGCGCTAAGCAACTCAGTGAGACCCTGTCTCTACATAAAACACAAAATAGGGCTGGGGGTGTGGCTCAGTGGTAGGTAGGGTGCCCCTGAGTTCAATCCCTGGTGCCAAAAAAAAAAAAAAAGAAGAAGTAGGGCCTTGCTGAGCATGGAGGTGCACACCTGTAATCCCAGCAGCTTGGAAGGCTGAGGCAGGAAGGATTCCAAGATTAATTTAGCAAGGCCCTAAGCAACCCTGTCTCAAAATAAAATATAAAAAGGGTTGGAGATGTGGCTCAGTGGCTAAGTGCCCCTGGGTTCAATCCTGGTACAAAAAAGAAAAAGATGTAGGGCCTTTGGGGAAGTGATTAAATAATGAAGGCAGAGTCCTGATGAATAGGTTTATTTACTGCCTTTATGCAAGAGTCCCCAAGGAACTAGGGAGCTGCTTCTATCAGGTGAGGAAGACAGAAGGTGCTCTCTCTGAACCAGAGCATGAGCCCTCATCAAACAGAATGTACTAGACCTAATCTTGGACTTCCAGGCTTCAGAACTGTAAGAAATAAATTTCTGTTGTTCATAAGTTACCCAGTCTGTTATTTTGTTTTTAAACAGTCTAAGACACTGTTTTCCCTTTTCACTATTTCTGAAAATAATTCCTTCAGGAACATTATTTTATAGTAACATTTTGTAAACTTTCAGTAAACCTTTATCTCTACCTGTAGCTTCTTGGTGTATAGTATAATATTCTACCATTATCGTTGATTTGATAAACAAAGTTTCTGGCATTTGTAGGTTTCTTTCCTTTCATAATGCCTATTGACATTAGTACTTTCGTTAATCAAGTAGACCATCAAGGGACTTTCATAACTATTTTTCTCCCTTCATACTATTCCTTAACGGTATCAGTTTCCTGTGTGGTTCTGGCCCATAATTTCAAAAATTGAGCCCCTTTTTTTCTTCTTGCCATTACAGTTTTTAGCTCTGCTTTATTTTCTCTGAACTGCTATATGCAGATGGTATATGTTGGTGATCAAAATTAGTTCAGCCTGCAGATCCTCACATATACTATTCCAGATGATAAGAATGAACTGCAGCATGATAGACACTTTGAACATAACAGTTGTTAAATGCTATTTTTCTAAATATAATGGTGCACATTTAAGTTGTACAAGCCATTAATTCTGATTCAAGCTGTTGATAAGTGGTAAAAACAGAAAACTGTGTTATAGTGATACTTAATTTTGCTTTGAAGGAGGAGAACATTAACTAACTAGTCAGATACTGAGCTCCTGTAACTAGAAGAAAATTCAGTTATCACTGTGTCTGACCTTTTCACTTTCCAAACTCAGAAACTGAATAGGTTTGGGTAACAAGGAATACTTGTTTTTGTAACATTGGGCTGATTGTATAAAGCACAGACTGGGCCTTGCCCAATTAATACATTTTGTTTCATACTCCAGAATTTCTAACTTACACAGTCAAGCAGTTTAACCTAGTTTACATGAAGGAAAAAACTAGAGTTGTTTTTCTTTTCACTCTTTTATATGTAACTTGACGTTTAATTTCTCATTCCCCTATAAAATAAGGGTTTCAGGAATCCATAATAAAAATTGACTAGTGATGGGGACAACTTAGATGTTTTGCACCTGAACTATTCTTTCCACTTAAAAGTACACAAACAAAACCAGTGAATAAGCTGGGCGAGGTGGTGCAGGTCAGAATCCTAGAGACTGGCAGAGGCTGAGGAAAGAAGATTACAAATTCAAGGCCAGCCCCAGCAAGGCCCTGTCTCAAAAAAAAATTTTTTTTTAAATATTTTTTAGATGTTGATGGACCTTTATTTTATTCATTTATTTATATGTGGTGCTGAGAATCGAACCCAGTGCGTCACGCATGCGAGGCAAGCGCTCTACCACTGAGCCACAACCCAGCCCTTCCTGTCTCAAAATTTTAAAAGGCCTGGGAATGTAGCTTAGTGGTAAAGCACCCCTGAATTCAATATCCAGTACCCTACCTCCCCGCTCCCCCCAAAAAAGTGAATAATGAAGATTTGAATAATTTAAAGATTTGTCTTACTGTTTCTTCTTATAACAACAGCTTTGCACATGCCATAAGATTCCCTTTCATAGTACACAATTTCTTCATTTTTAGTTGTTGTACAACTATCATCATCATTTGATTAATCCCCACAAAGAGAAACCCATACACACTAATAGTCTCTTTCCATTCCCCCATCCCTCTATCCCAGTCCTAAGCAACAACTAATCTACTTTCTTTCTATTCTTTTGCCTATTCTGGGCATTTCATGTAAATGAATAATATGCAGCCTTTTGTATCTGACTTCTTTAACTTAGCATAATGTTTTCAAAGTATATTCATGTTCTTTTAATAACCCAGAACATTCTGTTGAATGAATATACCACAATGTGTTTATGTACTCTTCAGTGGTGAACATTTGGGTTGCTCTCGTCTTTGGGTTATGAATACTGCTGTTTTACAAATCTATGTACATGTGTGTGTGCAAAAGCATGTTTTCAATTTTCTTGACTATACATAGGAATAGAATTGCTGGGGTCACATAGCAACTCTGTATTTAATGTTTTGAGGAACTGCTAGACTGTTTTCCAAAACAGCTATCATTGTACAGTCTTACTGTTTCTTAAGTAATATAATGGTTGACTAGTTCACCAAACAGGACATATCACATAATGAAAAAATCATTTAGCCACAGTACTAGAGATTTTAAGATGTTCTTTTCCCACCTTTGGTTATTTAGATACTCTTAAGCCAGGCATGGTAGTGCACACCTGTAATCCTAGTGGCTCAGGACAGTGAAGCAGGAGGATCACGACCCCAGGAGTTCAAAGCCAGCCTCAGCAGTTTAGCAAGGTCCTAAGCAACTTAGTGAGACCCTGTCTCAAAATAAAAAATAAAAAGGACTGGGGATGTGGCTCATTGGTTATGTGCCCTTGGGTTCAATCCCTGGTACCAAAAAAAAAAAAAAAGACTTAAATGTCAGATGAGTTAAGAAAATTTATTAGGCACCCAACCCTGGAACTGGGTATTGAACCCAGGGATACCCTACCACTGAGCCACACCCCTAGCCCTATTTTAAGTCAGCCCACATTTTTTGGAATGAAAGGTGTGCATACATTTATGATTACCTCTGATACTAATTTCACATTTGCTCTTTGATTACTCTTTTTTTTTTATTATAAAGGGTCTTGAATTTTTTTCATTGTACACAAATGGAGCACAACTTTTCATTTCTCTGATTGTACACAATATAGAGTTACACCAGATGTGCAGTAATACATGTACCTAGGGCATAGTTGTCCATCTCATTCCACCATGTTTCCTGCCTCCATGTCCCATCCCTTTCCTTCCCTCCCCTTTGACCAAAGTTTCTCCATTCTTCCCATGCCCTCTCCCCCATTATGGATCAGCATCCACTTATCAGAGAGAACATTCGGCTTTTGGTTTTTTAGGATTGGCTTACTTCACTTAGCATGATGTTCCATCCATTTACCAGCAAATGTCATAATTTTATTCTCTTTTAATGCTGAGTCATATTCCATTGTGTATATATACCAGTTTCTTTATCCATTCATCTATTGAAGGGCATCTAGGTTGGTTCCACAGTTCAGCTATTGTAAATTGAGCTGCTATAAACATTGAAGTGGCTGCATCACTGTAGTGTGCTGTTTTTAAGTCCTTTGGGTATAGACTGAGGAGGGAGATAGCTGGGTCAAATGGTGGTTCCATTCCAAGTTTTCTAAGGACTCTCCATACTGCTTTCCAGATTGGTTGTACCAATTTGCAGTCCCACCAGCAGTGTATGAGTGTGCCTTTTTCCCCCACATCCTCACCAACATCTGTTGTTGTTTGTATTCTTGATAGCTGCCATTCTGACTGGTGTGAGATAAACTCTTAGAGTAGTTTTGATTTGCATTTCTCTAATTACTAGAGATGTTGAACATTTTTTCATATATTTGTTGACCGATTGTATATCTTCTGAGAAGTGTCTGTTCAACTCCTTAGCCCATTTATTGATTGGGTTTTGTGTGTGTTAAGTTTAAGTTCTTTACATATCCTGGAGATCAGTGCACTATCTGATGTGTGTGTGGCAAAAATTTGCTCCCAGAATATAGGCTCTCTGTTCACCTCATTGATTGTTTCTCTTGCTGAGAAGAAGCTTTTTAGTTTGAATCCATCCTGTTTATTGATTCTTGGGTTTATTTCTTGCTCTTTAGGGGTCTTGTTAAGGAAGTCGGGGGCCTAATCCGACATGATGAGGATTTGGGCCTACTTTTTCTTTAAATTAAGCTCAGGGTTTCTGGTCTAATTCCTAGGTCCTTGATCCACTTTGAGTTTGAGTACTCCTCTTATCAGTTGAGTACTTAGAAGCAAATAACAGAACAGAAAGCCCAAAGACTTAGGCAACGATGAGGCTTTTTTAGTATAGTAACTGAAAAGTCTAGATAACACTGGCTTTAGGTAAGACTTGATCTCCACTCTGAATAGGACAGAGTTCCTTGATGTCTTAAATAGACGCCCCCAAATCAAATATCACTGGCCCTGATTGATCTCCATGGGATGTGTGCTTATCTTTGGTCAAGATTTGAGATAAGCTAGTGCTGCTGAGAACAGAGGCAATCCAAGTTAGAGTATTGCTAGTTGAGGAAGGAGAAATGTGTGCTGGAGAGAGAAATCCAACAAAGGTCTACTCTAGAATCACACTTCTCTTTCTGTAGAACTGATAAAGAAAAAATACTCACTGCACTTAAGTCTGTATCTAATACCTAGTGATTTTCTCAGGATGTCAACCCCTTCTTTTTCTAGCCTTTTCTGAGGATTCTTTATATGTCTGTGCCTATTTTTATCTTTAAGTACTTGTTCTGGTCAAGTATTTTATAGCTTTGTTAAAAACATTTCCTTTGTTTAAAGTGATAAGGGTAGGCTGTGTTATGATCACTGTACCTGAGTTTTAATACTAAATGGAAACATGTCACAATTAAGAATGTTTTATTTTTGCTCAGTGGTAGTCCCTTGCTTGATGAATAAAGGGTTAGGTTTTTAGTATAACTTGGATTTTGTCTGGAGCATCATGTATATGTGACTCTTTTAGTTCATTCTAACAAGTAACAGGACAAAGGAGTAAACAAAGGGGGTGTTAATTCTTTGGGCATTAATAAGAAGAATGCAGATAAGCATTAAGTGAACTTCTACATATCATATGCACTGTCTGAATTATCCACTTTGACTTTCTCTGTGTATCTGTTTGCTCTTAGGTCATTTATTGTTGCCTGCTGCACAACAGACAATCTCAAACTCTTAGTGAATTACAAACCAACAATTTCATATGAGCCTGCATGTTGGTGCAGTTCTACTGAGCTAGGCTTTATTCAGCTAGGCCAGGCAGTGCTTTAAACTTTTGGTCTGGCTCAAGTCTATTTCATAAATTTTTAATGGAGCTTAGGTTGAAAGGCAGTGGCTACTGGGGCATGTAGACACAGTCTTCTCATATAGGATCACAGGATTATAAGAATGCGTAGAAACATACAGTGTCTCTTATGACTTTAGCTTGCAAGTTGCATACAGAATTTCCTCCCAGTTTTATTAGTGAAAAGTCAGTAATATCACTAAGTCACATAACCAGGGAATACATTGCTCTCACAGTGGGAGGCATTGCAAAGTCACACAACAGTGAACATTAGTGCATACTTCTAATAAGGGAGGGAGTAAAGAATTGGGACTATAACTTAGCCATGTATACTATTGTAAGAATAAAGGTGCATAAGACTATGTGACAAAAACAGTTTTCTTTTTAGACTGAATAAGTTAAGATTATGGAAGAGTATATAATTGGGCACACTTTAATAACCAGATTAAAATCACTAACGTTCACCCAACACAGCGGCACACTCCTTTAATCCCAGCGGCTCAGGAGGCTGAGGCAATGCATTCTAAATTTCAGAAGTATTAAAATGTGGAGGACGTTGAGTTCAAAGCCAGCCTCAGCAACATATCAAGGCCCTAAGCAACTCAGTGAGACTCTGTCTCTTAATAAAATATTAAAAAGGGCTGGGGATGTGTCTCAGTGGTTAAGCGCCTCTGGATTCAACACCCAGTGCAAAAAAAATCCAATATTCAAATAAAATTCATAAATGACATTTATTGCTACCTCTGATAAAGCAACCACAGTAATACTGTGTTCAACTCCTCTTATCTCAGTGCCCGAAGACATTTGCTGTGAATTGCTTAGTAATTCTTAATACTAGCCTTTTGTGTAAAGTGTCTTGCTCTAATCAGTCTTAAATTATTAACTAACTCTTACTATCTAAAACTTGACAAACTAATTAGTTTACACATCGGCTTTTACAAGGATTTCATGATATCTAGAAAGCAGAATTAGTGAAAATGTTGGTCATTTAAAATTTCATTTAGAAACATCTAGGTAACCTGAAAAATATTTCAGGCAGTGTGCCTAGAAAGAATGGTTTGTCTGTCTTGCATTTTCAATGGTGGTAGGAAAGTGATTTTGTAGACTTTAAGGAATATAGGTTTAAATGTGTTAGTGTTTTTTTCCACTAATTTAATGATGGAACTGTTTTCCCCAAGAAAAGGGACATTTGAATAAGTGAGATTTCATGGTATACATTTTAGATAACACTGTTTGTTGTAGGCCCTGTGTATTAGTCACTAGGAATAGGTCTAACGTTATATGATGAGAAAAATCCAGGACAACAGTCACTTAAAGTAATTCATTTCTCTTATATAAAATGTGGCTAGAAGTAGGCAACCTGGTATGGTGCCTCATTGCCATTAAGGATCCAGGATTCTATCCTGCTAATCCACTATCCTTAGTGTATTCCCTCATCAGTCAAGTGGCTGACTGAGTTCAACGCATTGTTTGTATATTCTGTGCAGAAGGAAAGGGAAAAGAAGGTCATGCTTCCTTTTAAGGAGACTTCCTGTTAAGTCTCGTATAGTTTCTACTGTACTATCTTAATATTGTCAAAACTTAGCCAGCTTGCGACATGCAGCTGCAAGAAAAGTTTGGAAATACATTTTTAAAAAATCAGTGGAGCTGGGGTATAGCTTCATGGTGAGTGCTTGCCTAGCATCCAGGAGGTCTTAGAGTCAATCCCTAGCGTGCACATGGCGCGCACAAACATGCAGAAATCAGAATTTTGTTACCAGGTACAATAAATTTTGGAAGGAAGTTTGCAATCTCTGTCATGTTATAGTTCTTATTCTTCATTTGTAAAACAAGGATGTTACATCACTGTTATGTAATGAGTATTTGGCAAATGATAAATAGGTGGGTCGTTTAATAAATTGTGATAATTTGAGTTTTCTATTGACTTGTAGGAATCTCATTCCCTCTTTACAATAAATGGAAAATTATAAATGAAAGTGTGAATGCAAATATGAGCTGATTCTCACTGTCAGTGATTATATAGCAAAGAACCCACCCCCCAAATTAAAAATCTTTTACTTAAAGTGCAGCTAAATACATATTTGGACTAAAAAAGAACTGAGATTTTAATATATACTTCTACTAATTGGTTTTGAATGAACAATCATTTTTGAGCCACTAAGTAAAAATGCCGCCAATTGTAAAATGCATTCTAAATTTCAGAAGTGTTAAAATGTGGAGGAAGGTGTGTTTTTGATAGTAGGAGATAAAAGCCAAACTTTCCATGATTGGCTTTTGTCTCTTACTTCCCCAGCCAGTTGAAGGAACAACTACTGCGTGTAATTAAGAATTGATACTGGTCAGTATCAGTTGTCTAGTGTGTATAACAGATTTTCAAAACCTACTAGTTCTGAGTAATCATTTTTAATCTAGATTTTTAGATAATTATAGTTTATACACCCTTGGCCCAGTTCCTCCCAGTGGTGAGTAACATTTTGCAAAACCATGTTATCACTGCCAGGATGTTGGTGTTGATACAAACCATGGTGTTGATATAAACCATTTATTGAAATGTGGTTTGATACAAACCACTGATTTTATTAAGATTTCCTCAGGTACTTGCCACTTTTGTGTGCATATATGCTAAAGTATATATTATTCTTATTGCCTATGTGTGTATATTCAGTACCGCAGTGGAGATAGTAAACAGAGCTAACGTGGAAAGTTTTATCTTTTAGGTTGCCCTATTGTGAGCACACCCGCCTCCCTGCATCCATTCTCACTCTGGTCCCTAACTGCTGGCAATTACTAATCTTTCTGCCATTTCTAGTGTTTTATTCTTTCAGAAATGCTACATATGTACATATATATACACATATCTTATTTTTTTTCTTTTCCCCTTGAGTCTGTGAATCTGCAGTTAGGGCAGGCCTCAGTTGGAATGGTTTATCTTTGTTCTGCATGATGTCTGCTGGACTCTACTGAGAATGGAGGAACCAAGATAGTCTCATTGACATGACTGTATTGGCTTTTAGCTTGGGCATCCTAAATGTCTCTCATGGCTCTTCTCATGTGTCGTCGTCTCTCTCTCTCCTCTTCCAAGTTGCCTCTCATTCCAGCAGAAGAGGGACTTCCTTACATGCCAGTCCAGGGCTCCAGGGAAACTGAAAGTTGCCATGCCCAGAATTGGCACAGCCTTGGTTTTATAGCAGTTTTTGTTTGTTTGGTTGTTTCTGTTTTTATAGTACTAGAGAGAGAAACCATGGCCTCGCGCATTACAATGCTTTACAACTGAGGCTGAGCTACATCCCCAGCCTTTTTAAATTTTATTTTTTGAGGTAGACTCTAAGTTGCCTTGGTGGGCCTCGAATTCGTGATCACCTTGCCTCCGCCTCTGGCAGCTGGGATTACATGCATGTACCATTGTAGCAATCCTTGTGTTGGAGCGAACCACAAAGATAGCCCGAATTCCAGGGAAGGGGAAATAGATTCCATCTCTTGATGGGAGGAGCAGCAAGTATGTAGGGATGGGAGGCATTGTTGGAGGCCAACTTTGGAGATGATCTGTATACTTCAGACAAGATGGTTGAATCATGTGAGTGATGGCACATGTGTCTGCTTGGATCTGTTGTAAATGTTACCTTACTGCATTTTTAAAATCTAAGGTGGTTTGAATTCCATACAAAACACAAAGTATGGCATGTGTCTGTAGTCCCAGCATTGGGAAGGCTGAGGAGGGGAGGATTTCTTGAGTCCAGGAGTTCAAAACCAACCTGGGCAACATAGCAAGACCCAACCCCACCCTCCCACCTTCCCACTCCCCTACCCCCCACCCCGCAAAGTAGGAGAAACAAAGTTGAATGTGATACAGTGATATCTTTTTTTTCTTGCTAATGCCAGTTTAAAATAAAGCAGTTTTGCTGCAGGGCAAGTTGCCAGGAGTTCAAGTTATCAGCCAAATCTAAGGATTCCCCAGGGGCCTGTGGTATTTGCAGAACAAATGGTTGCTTGAAGTGACTGTTAAGATGTTAGGAATGGTTCACCTCCATTTCTTTTCCCAAGCTGGCTGATTCTTGTGCTTTTTCTTTCCTGGTGCCAGGGATTGAACTACTCAACCTGAGCCACATCCCCAGCCCTATTTTGTGTTTTATGTAGAGACAGGGTCTCACTGAGTTGCTTTTAGCACCTCGCTGTTGCTGAGACTGGCTTTGAACTCACGATTCTCCTGTCTCAGCCTCCCAAAGTGCTGGGATTACAGGTGTGCATCACAGCACCTAGCTCTTGTGCTCTTTTTTTTTTTTTTTTAAATATATTTTTTTAGTCATAGATGGACACAATGTCTTTATTTTATTGCTTTGTATGTGGTGCTAAGGATCGAACCCAGGGCCTCACGCATGCGAGGGAAGCGCTCTACCGCTGAGCTACAATCCCAGCCCCGCTCTTGTGCTCTTAAAAGACAAGGGGTTTGGGACTGGAGTTGTAGCTCAGTGTTAGAGCGCTTGCCTAGCATGCATGAGGCACTGGGTTCAATCCTTAGCACCACATATAAATAACAAATGAATAAAATAAAGATCCATCAACAACTAAAAAAAGACAAGGGTCTTGTATGCATAGTTCAGGATTTCTATAATACTGACTTTAAGGGACCACATAGATTTGCCTCTTCACATTCAATGCTTTAGGTAAGGCATAAGGGTATTGTTTTTCATGATATTTTCAATTTCACAGAAGAGACCATTTAAGAGAAAAGAAAAAAAGAGACTTTTTTTTTCTTTTTTTCGGAGAACATTTTCTCTTAAGATTTTTCTGGGGCTGGGGTTGTGGCTCAGCAGTAGAGTGCTTGCCTCATATGTGTGTGGCACTGGGTTCGATCCTCAGCACCACATTAAATAAATAAAGGTATCATGTTCATCTATAACTAAATAAAATATTTTTTAAAAAAAGATTTTTCTGCCTGTGAGCCCAGTGTGGTAGCACATGCTTGTAATCCCAGGGACTCCAGAATCTGAGGCAGGATTGCAAATTCAAGGTCAGCCCCAACAATTTAGCAAGGCCCTGTCTCAAAGTTTAAAAAATAAATAAATAAAAAGGGCTGGGATGTGACTCAGTGGTTAAGTGCCCCTGGATTCAATCTCTAATACCAAAAAGTACGTGTGTGTGTGTGTGTGTGTGTGTGTGTGTGTGTGTGTATGTGAGAGAGAGAGAGAGGGAGATGTTTTCTGCCTATGAAATGTTAATCTTTATTTTATTGTGAGAATGGCAGTGGAGTGAGTCAAAGTTAGATCCCAGACTTTTTGGGCAGAATTCTTGATTATCTACTACACTATAACAAATAAGCTTGTACAGATTTCTGGAATGAGAGATAATTTAAAAGTTATTTCTCAGTGAGGGGTACATGCTTAGAGTTATTTAATAAATCATAGAGATGAGTGTTAAGTGTAGTTTCATATATAGAAATGAAGTTTTCATCTGAGTTTAGAACAATATATTATTTGGTTAAGAGTTTCCTTCCTGCCTTCCTTTTTGATAACCAATTTCACAGACACAGTATTTAGGAGTTGTGAGCCCACCTGGCCATAGGGCCCCATTTCCTACTTTGCAAAAAGGGGTGTGTGTGTGGTGTGTGTTTAAACTAGTGGTAGTCTTTAGCATCTTAAGATCGTGTCTCCTTACTGGAGTTTTTGTTTTTGGTAGTTTTAGTTTCCCACAGTCAAATTGTAAGACAATAAGATATTTTGAGGGATAACATATTTGTATAACTTTTATTATAGTATATTGTTACATCATTATATTTTTTTATTAACTTGCTAGTCTGCTACTGTGTCTCATTTAAAATTGAACTTTTTCATAGGCACGTATGTATTGGAAAATCATAAAACACTGTATAGGGTTTGATACTATCTGTAATTTCCTTTTTCCAGAATGTCACAAATGGGATCGTATTTGTAATGTTTTGAATCTGCCTTCTTTTACTTAGATATATTTGAGAGTATTTCCTATTGTATCTGTCAGTAATTTGTGTTTTTTATTGCTAAATTGTAGTACTACAGTTTGTTTATTCATTTCACTAGTCGATATGCATTTGGGTTGTTTTCAGTTCTAAAGCAATCTTGGATAGTGATAACAAAGATGTTTTTAAAAACTGTATTCTCTCCCTCATAAACACCCCCCCCCCCATATAAGTCCTTTAGCCACAAAGTACTTTATCCTAGCTTGTGCCTGTCTATCTACTTTGAGGAAAACAATTGACTAATATTTCCCTGTGCCTTATAAATATGTCTTTTAATAGGGCTATTTCTGGCTTCTGGTGTTTTAACACAGGAATCACAATTAACATTGCTGGATGAATGCTCTAATCATCCAAATCATATGAATGAATAATAAAGCATATAACATGCTTTTGAAAAAAATCTAATGACTTAGAGAGTCATTCATAGGAAAGTGTTAAAGTATATTGTCATGGAAACCTTTAATGTGGGGTCTTCTATTTCCCCACCCTTTAAATTTATCCTGTCTTTCATAGGCAGTAAAATATATCTGAACACAAAATAATTATAGGTCATCTTCACTGCCTTGGAGGCTACTACTGTTCTTTCATATGAATTTGCTCAGTCATCCATATCACTGATAGAAATAATCATTTTTCACTGTATTAGTCTTGGTAAAATGTAGCTGTTAACATATGGAGCATTTCATATTTGTTCTTTCCATAAAACATATTATACTAATGATGAATAATAAAAATATTTGGTTTTTTTTTGTACCAGGGATTGAACTCAGGGACACTCGACCATTGAGCCACATCCCCGGCCCTATTTTATGTTTTATTTAGAGACAGGGTCTCACTGAGTTGCTTAGTGCCTTGCCATTGCTAAGGACTCCTCCCTCCAGTTGACTATACTCATCTTCTAAGACATGACTCTGATCACCACCAAACATGGGCACATACCATGATAAATATGCATCCTCTGGGAGGAAAGAGTGGAACTGTGTTTTAACACTCACTAGCCCTCTTGGCCAGGTACCCTTGTGTAGTGAGCAGTAGTATATATGGTACCTGGAGAACATTGTGCCAAGTGAAATAAGCCAGAATCAGAAAGTCAAAGGTTAAATGTTTTCTCTCATATGCAAAAACTAGAGCAAAATAAAGGGGTGGGAGTGGGGTGGGGGTGATGAGAGAATTCCATGAAAATAGAAGGGAGATCAGTGGAGTGGAAGGAGGAGGAACTGGAGAAGGGAGTGATTGCCGAATGAAATTGACAAAAATATGTTGTGTGCACATATGAACATACTACAGTGAATTTCACTTTTATAAAGTACCAGTTAAAAATAAATAGAAAAAAGACCATTAAAATACAGGAAGGGGGAACAAGGCATGGGAGGAGGAAAGAGTAAGTACTGGGAGACTGAAATGGAGTAAATTATATTCCATGCATGTATGATTATGTCAGAATGAACCCCACTATATGTGTAACTATAATGCACTGATAAAAACGTTTTTAAAAAAGAACAATAGTATATAACAGGGTTGACAAACTTTCCTGTAGAGGTTCAGATAGTAGATATGTTGGCCTTTAAGAGAGCCATATGTCTCTGTCACAAATACTTAGCTGTTGAAGTGCTTGAGTAGCCATAGACAATACCTAAAGAGATGAGTTTGGGCCAGGCGTGGTGGCGCATGCCTGTATTCCCAGCAGTTTGGGAGGCTGAGGCAGGAGGATCCCAAAGCCAGACTCAGCAACAGCAAGGTGCTAAGCAACTCGGTGAGACCTTGTCTCTTAAATAAAACACGAAATAGGGCTGGGGATGTGGCTCAGTGGTCAAGTACCCCTGAGTTCAATCCCCAGTACCAAAAAAAAAGGAAAGAAAGAAATGAATTTGGCTGTGTTTATTTAAATAGCAGTAGGCCATAGTTTGCTGATTCCTGGTATATGGCAGTCCATAGTATTTCCCAGAGCACATTATTTCCCTATTAAACACTACATTCTGCCACTTTGTATGTTCCATACTTTTTATAGAATTGTGACTTTTTTTTTTTACCTCGCACATAAACAATTGAATTTAATTTGTTCAATTTTCATTTGATAAGGTACCTATTCTGTTAAGTTAGAATATAGTCATGGTTGCTTAACAATAAGAGATGTGTTCCAAGAAATATGTTAGGTAATTTTGGTATTGTGAACATTATAGGTACTTACACAAATTAAGATGGCTACAGTATCACTAGACTATATAATCTTATGGGACCATTTGTGTATATGCCATCCATTGTTGACCAAAATATCTTTAGGTGATGCATCATAATTCATTTTTTTTTCTCCTTAAAATATGGAAAGATATGGAAGAAAATTATTGTGCATATTATATTATGAAAATTTTTTAGTTAGAAATACCAATTGAATACTTGTTTAGCATATTCCTGTGGAGGGAAAAACTAGCATTTCTTTAGGCCTGAAATACAAATTATTTTCTGCACTTAACATTTGAATCCAAAAATCTTGGATAGAAAAATAATTACAACTGCTTTTTGGTATTTTGTGATGTGTTTGTGTAAGGATTACATTGGAGAATGTGCTAGAAGTTTTCCAGGGCTTATAGGTAAAGGTATAAGGCAGCAATTCTCAAAGTGTGGCCTGTAAATCCCTGGGTATTCCTGAGATCCTTTCAGTGGATACATAAGATCAAACTATTTTCATAATAAAGTTATTTGTCTTTCTCATGTTGATTTCATTTTGGTGCTAGGAATCAAACCCAGGGCCTTGTGAATATTAGACAAGCACTCTATCATTTGCCCGCATCCTCAAGCCCCTCATCTGGGCATTTTTTCACTCATGATGAAAAGGCAGTGGTAGGTAAAAACACTGATGTACCATCAGCAAGTCAAGGCAGTGCATCACTTTGTACTAATGATCATAGGGTTCACCACCAAGCACAGTTTTGTTTTAAGGCCAGTTTCAAGCCAGATATGGTGACGCCTATTATTCAGCAACTTGGGAGGCTGAGGCAGGAGGATCATGAGTTTGAGGCCAATCTTAGCAACTTAACAAGGCCCTAAGCAACTTTGTGAAACTCTGTCTCAAATTTTTAAAAAAGGGCTCAGTGGTAAAGCTCCTCTGGTTTCAATCCCCAGTACTGATAGATAGATAGATAGATAGATAGATAGATAGATAGATAGATAGATAGATAGATAGATAGATAGATAGATAAGCAGGTCAGTTTCACTGAGAATGTTCTTGATGAACCAATAAGTTTTATTAATTCTCAACTCTTGAGCACACATTTTTTATGATGAAATTAAAAGTTCCCACTTCTGTGTATACCAAAGTACCATTGGTTACCTTGAGAACTTTGAGAAAAATAACTTGTGTAGTCACTCAAGATGCTGACTGAGCTAGATATATCTACATCTATGTCTATATATAGGAGACTGGGATTGGACACCATTTTTACTGAAATACCTGAGGGACAGTCTAGAGTTAGTCAGACTTGTGTATTTGGCAGTTAGTTTCTCAAAAATGAATAAAGTATTCCTGTCACTTCAAGGGGAAAAAAGTATTTTTTGCCAGTGGTAAAATTTAAGCTCTCAAGTGAAAAGTAGAATTTTGGAAAATTTAAATCTGCTATCATGAACCAAGAGTATTAACAAATGTGATTTTTCCAGATATTGTATAATGAAAAGCGAGAACATCTGGAAGAGCTGAATAATTTAGTGAACTATTTGCTTCCAGATTACCAGTGCATGATGTTATAGAATCATTCCTGGGTAAAAGATCATCTAAAGTACAGAATATTCCAGTGGATTTTAATGTAATATGATTAAAATCCAATGACACGGTCTCAGAATCCATCTTTAAGAAATTATCCCTTGTCAGATTTTAGTGTAGTATCAAAGAATAATATCCTTAGTTGAAAATATTATTAAAACAGTTTTCCAGCTGTCCATATGTGTAAGGCCAGATTTTTTCCTCATAAAGTTTAACCTGAGCAACATATGATAACAGGTTGAATATAGAAACAGGCACGAGACTCTAGCTGTGCTCCATTTGAATCAGACATTAAAGAAGTTTGCAGAAGGGTTAGGGTTGTGGCTCAGTGGTAGAACACTTGCCCAGCATGCATGAGGCACTGGGTTTGATCCTTAGCACCACATAAAAATAAATAAATAGGGCTGGGGTTGTGACTCAGTGGTAGAGCGCTTGCCTAGCATGTGCAAGGCACTGGGTTTGATTCTCAGCGCTGTGAATAAATAAATAAATAAATGTCCATGGACAATGAAAAAATTTTTTAAATAATAATAAACAAAAATAAATGTATTATGTCCATCTACAACTAAATATTAAACAAAAGTTTGCAGAAATATAAAAGAACACCCTGCTTATCTCACTAATTTTTTAAAAATATGGTCATTTTTCCTTTAGAAATATTACGTTAACAATAGTTTTATTGTAAATAAATCATAAATATCTTTAAATTTTCTTAGTTTGAATTTTTAATATGATAAATATCACTAATTATAACACACATGAACAAAAGCTCTTTGGGATCTCATTTGTTCCACAACCAAAAAGTTTTTGAGAAGTATTGGTCGAAGGCAGTATCTGTGCAGGGTTGGAATAGTAGTGGCTTGGTTTGTTGAGTGGACAATAATGCCTTCATTGTATAGCTGGAAGACTGACACATAGAACATGTTATATAGAACAGTACTTCCTTTGTCTCATTTTGGCATGATTTTTAGCAGGATATATTTTATAAGCACTTGCTGGTAAAACAGCTAGAAATAGATATTTGACTGTAGGGTTACTAAAATGCAGCCTGGTTCTAAAAATCTTAGGATGTGTATAGTCTTTGATATGAGAGGACTTTCTGGTAATTTTTTGTCTTTGTTAAGGTAAAGGCTTGGGGGAATGTAGTAAACAATTGGTGGTTTTCTTAATGACCACATAAAATACTTCAACAGTCAACCTATGCTAATACATCCCTTGACAAAGTCTTCAAGCCTATGTAACTGGTAACATTTGGCTAAGTAGTTTTGGTATGTCTGTGATGCATATATTTAGTTTCTTTTTACATTTCAGTAAGGATTCCTTTATTTCAGAAAATAGCATTTGTTCCTGTTTTTTTTTTAATTTTTTTTAGTTGTAGATGGACACAATATTTTTATTTATTTATTTTTATGTGGTGCTGAGGATCGAACCCAGTGCCTCCCATGTGCAAGGCAAGCGCTCTGCCACTGAGCCACAATGCGAACCCTTTGTTCCTGTTTTTAATGTACATTCAGAGTCTCTTCAGAATAGACTACCTCAGTAGGAGCATCTGAAGAATGGCACATTTCTGTTGATGCTTTGGTAGAGTCTAAAGTGTAGAATAGGGAGAGGCTATGAAATAAAATTATTAGGCTTTTTTTTTTTTTTTAATCTTAGACTTGCTCACCCTCTTCCTTAGACTTCCTTCTTTCCCTCCCTCCCTACCCCATCTATCTTAGTCTTACTCTAGAGCTCTGCAGACCCCAGATCTTGATTCCTGTACTAAAAGTCCTAAAATTTGTGAGTTCTTCTAAAGTGTTGATGACTCTTACTTCACTTATTCATATGGACAAAGAGAATAGAGACAGGTACTAGAGGGGCTCTTTTATTCTCCATTCTTACCAGCAAGAAAAACCTTAGACATTTTTGAAATAATTATTCTTTTTATGAGCCTGTAGCATTGTGTTTTGTTTTTTTAAGAGCCTATTCCAGGAGACCAAGGTTATATCCAAATATCAAACAAAACAATTTGGTATAGGACGAGAAGCTTGTAGGTTAGACTATATAGCTGGATGAAAAAAAATTTTGTTAAAAGTGACCAAAGAGAGGGCTAGGGTTGTGGCTCAGTGGTAGAACGCTTGCCTAGCATGTATGAGGCACTGGGTTCGATTCTCAGCACCACATACAAATGAATAAAATAAAGGTTCATCAACGACTAAAAAAAATTTTAAAAAAAACAGTGACCAAAGAGGAGAATTTCCCATGAATTGACTAAACCAACCACATACTTTTCCCTCCATATTTATTCATCTCTCTCTGCTGGTGTAATATAGAATTTACATAAGCCATTTTAAATCTGTATATATTGGATGATTTTTAAAATACCAGTTTTCAGTAGCATGGAAACAGTGTCATCTTTATTGGAACTAATTTAATGAGTGACCAGAAAAATGAAAGAGAAGGTGTGTCTGGTTTGGGGAAGAAAATTGCAATGTAAAAACTTGGACCCTTCGCCAGGTGCTTAGGTGGCGCAAGCCTATAATCCCAGCACTTTGGGAGGCTGAGACAGGAGAACCGCGAGTTCAAAGCCAGCCTCAGCAACAGAGAGGCGCTAGGCAACTCACTGAGACCCTGTCTCTACATAAAACACAAAAGAGGGCTGGCGATGTGGCTCAGTGGTCAAGTGCCCCTGAGTTCAGTCTCCAGTACCAAAAAAAAAAAACTTGGACTCTTGAAAATAAAAATTAGTTGGGGGCTGGGATTGTAGCTCAGCGGTAGAGCTCTTGCCTCGCATGCGTGAGGCCCTGGGTTCGATCCTCAATACCACATACAAACCAATAGAATAAAGACATTGTGTCCATCTATTTAAAAAAAAAAATTAGTTGGGCCTTCAATTCATCAGGGCCAGAAAATAATTTATATGGAGACCACTAGAAATGGTATAATTAAAGATAGAAGCTTACACATCTCCTGACTCCAAATTTGAAGTCAAGCCAGGCGCAGTGGCACACGCCTGTAATCCCAGCACTTTGGGAGGCTGAGACAGAGAATCACAAGTTCAAAGCCAGCCTCAGCAGCGGCAAGGCGCTAAGCAACTCAATGAGACCCTGTCTCTACATTAAAAAAAAAAAGAAAACACAAAATAGGGCTGGGGATGTGGCTCGGTGGTTGAGTGCCCCTGAGTTCAGTCTCCAGTACCCCCCCCCCAAAAAAATAGGAAAGTATGCATATATATTTCTACTTGAACTTGACTTGAGCAATCTCTAAAAAAAAATCAGCTTGGGTGATTCAGAAAATATAATGCATTGATACCCAAAAGTCCCTAAACTTAAAGAATTTAAGTGTTTGAAAGTTCCCTGGTAAATAGGGGGAAAGAAACATATCATTGTAAAGTTGTTGTATAGCAGAATGTTTGTGCTAACATATTCACAGTTTGTAAAGCAGATGTTATTTCTAGGAATGATTCCTGTGCACACTTAAAATGTAAAATATCAATCTTTTTATGATTCCTTTAGGCTAGATAGAAGTTACTAGAGTACATTTGCCAAAATTGCAAAATGCATTTCTTCCTAATGCTGTTTTCAGAGAAGACTTGAACATTGAGTAGCATGGCATATATGTGATGTTTACCTTTGAGAGCCCATGAGTTTACCCGTGATTAAAGATTGTTTAAAATGTTCCTGTTTTTATTAAATCTTAAATCATCTAAAAAGAGAAGCATGGGTAAAGGCATCCATTTATTTTTATTACCCTCCTAATTCAAAAAGTTGAAGTCAAATAAGATGAACAAGTGTGAATACCGCTGTAGTACAGTGAGGTTAAAAGTTGTATTCATTAAAACTGGAATTTGGGGGGGGGGAGGGGTACTGGAGATTGAACTCAGGGGCACTCGACCACTGAGCCACACCCCCAGCCCTATTTTGTGTTTTATGTGGAGACAGGGTCTCACTGAGTTGCTTAGTGCCTCGCTGTTGCTGAGGCTGGCTTTGAACTCGCGATTCTCCAGTCTCAGCCTCCCTAAGTACTGGGATTACAGGCTTGTACCACCGCACCTAGCTGTTAAAACTGGAAGTTTTTATTAAAACAAAGGAGTGCTTTCTACATTGTGAAATTTTCTAGGTCTTCATTTTGCAGCAAAAGGGCAGTAAGGCAAGGCACAAGGCAGCAGGAAAAATGCACACCTGCAAGTGACTGCAGAGGCTCAGGCCAGAGGTTGGAGGCAGCCTGGACAACTTACTGAGATCCTGTCCTAAAACTTTTTTTTTTTTTTTTTTTTTTTAAGTGGGGCTGCTCCATTATTGATTCCAGTGCAAACTGAGACTTTTCTGTCGGGATATATTTAGTAGATACTTTTATACCTTTAAAATGGAATCGATGTTACAAACACATTGTATATCATAAAGAGAGATCATTTAATATCATGTGAATATTAACTAACCATAACTATGAACATACCAATTTATTCCTCATGTTGAACTGGCAAATATCATTTTAATTATGTTATTTTGCTAATGTTAATTTGCATATATTTTTCATCTTAAAGATCATAGACTGTAAGCTCCATGAGGGTTTGCTGCATATAACTTAATTTTTTTTCCCTCTTTATTTCTCTAGGGCCTATTCCCTGGTGGATTCCAGTCAAGTGTCTACGTTTCTGATATCCATTCTTCTTATAGTCTATGGTAGTTTCAGGTAAGATGTTCTCGAAATGGAATTGATTTCAGTTGGATGTGGAAGAAGCATTGTTCTAGAAGTGTTGACACCAAAACTTAATTGTTCTTTAGCAGAGTTCCAGTTAGAACGGAGTAATGTTAGTATTTGTTTACTTGGCTGCTTTTAAACACTTGGTTTTGCTTATGGCTTTAGCATATTAATGCAAACATGCAAAAACTAATTGCTTAAAATTATGAAAACAACTGACCTAAGAGCACTCACTGTTGGGAAGGTTATGAAGAGAGTTCTTAAGAGTTCTAGAGTCTCAGAGGGGAAAAATATTAAAAGGACAATCCAGCATACTAAAAAAAATTATTAGATATTCATGTAATAAAATATATGATAAAGAAAATATCATTTTTCCCCTCTAATCTAAAAAGCGTAGTCACAAAACTTTAGAGGACTTTGAAGGACTAGGGAAACCAAAATAAAACAATATCCAAGAAGCTCATGAAATTTTTTACCTCACCCTAAAGAGCCTTTAAGTAAGTAAATTGTATCTTTAGGAAATTTTTAGAGTTGTGCATGGTAGAATTTCCAAGTATTCTCCCTCCCTGCTCACTTCGTAATACTGACACTGAATCCTGGTGAAATACTCATTTAGCAGGCAGCCATAGGAATAGGAGGAAAAACCAAGAAACTAGACACTGTCTTTGTCCCACTATTCTTAGTTGAAAGAAACTTTAATAGTTGTGTAATTCAAATAGTAGTTTTGGGACTGACACACTTAAAAATGAAGGTTGTTTGAGAAATTTTAAGTTGGTAACCTCTGGGGGAATGAAGATGATCAATTAAATAGGCCTAAGGATTTTGAACTCTCCAGTGTTATATCTGGATTTTAATGAGTACTTTGTAAAATCATAGACTTGCAGTCTCTACCTCAACACTGAATAAAACAAGAAAAATACTGTTGTAATAAACTGATTAAAGTTTTAATCACTGTTGAAGGCTCATAACCACTCTTCAGAAGCATTAATCAAGCCAAAGCAGTTTAGAACTTTATTGGTGTGATCTCAATTTTTTTTATATCTCTACCCTTGATATTTTGTATATTATTTTCCCCACTGAGTATCTTATATATCAACATTTCAGAATACTGCAGTTTAAAACAAAAAATCTTTAGATTGACAACCCTAATATGACTTTTTTTTTTAAATTTTTTTTAGTTGTAGATGGACACAATGTCTTTATTTTATTGCTTTATATGTGGTGCTGAGGATCAAACCCAGGGCCTCACGCATGCAAGGCAAGCGCTCTACCGCTGAGCTACAATCCCAGCCCCCTAATATGACTTTAATTCATGCAAATTGCCTTGTGTTAGACATATACTGATATAATATGTACATTTTCAGATTTTGATATTTCTTTGTGTTAGTGTTTTTCTTTTTTAAAAAAAAATTTTCCTCTTGGGGCTGAGGTTGTAGCTCAGTGGTGGAGCACCTGCCTACCATATGTGAGGCACTGGGTTCAATCCTTAGCACCACACAAAAAGAAACAGAGGCATTCTGTCCATCTACAACTACAAAAAGAAATTTGTTTTTTTCTCTATTGAAACATAAAAACACATTTACAGCATGCAGTTTAACTTAAAATTTATATGGTATCTTCCCAAACCAATTATTTTTGCATGTTTTTCAAGCACTGAAAATAAACCAACATATTCCACAGGTAGACTCAGACTCTTTTCTGTCACTCATGTCAAATTCAGAGTCACAATACAAATGGAGAGTTATGCATAATAGTTAGTTTTCTTTAGCAAATAATTTAATTGATCATGAATAAATATTTCCTATATTTCATTGAGTTTCTCTTCTGAGCCATTATTCAATAGCATTCAGAATAACATTAATACACCCAGTCCAAAAAAAGAGGACTGCAAGTCTGAAATATGTCAATATTCTAGATGTTCAGACATTTCCATTTGTGAGAATAAATGCTATATTTAATGACCTACCATAGCAAAAGAACAATTTTTATGAAACTCTTAATATTCCTTATGAAAGTTTGAAATTATAAATAGAAAAGATGTGTGTCTTATTCCACTCTTTTTGGACATATGGGTTGTTAAAGTGACCATCTTCATACGTATTTTTCACTTTGATTGGATTATATACTTAAGATAAATATCCAAAAGTGGACATAATTCACTAGAGTATGAATGGATTTCTTAGTACATATTGCTGTATTGTTTTACAGATGATTATACCAATTTAGGATCTGTCAAATTTTAAATAAAATTTAGTGTAATCAGTGTAACATAGGATTGTATCATATAGATGGAAAGGATTTCTTGGGGATACCTCCCTGTTTATAAATGAAAAAACTGAAGCCCAAGAAGATGATGTAACTTGACAGAGATGACACAACTAGTTGGTAACAAAGTCTGAATTGGAACAGTTCTCAAGACTTCAGGTCCTGGTACCTTATGTCTTCTATACTTATATGTAATGCATTTTCTACAAAAAGTAAATAACGATGCCTTTAAGTATACATGTAAATTGAACTCATAGAATAAGTTGGTGTTTTCTCCTCCTCTGTTTTCTAGAGCAGATTATGTGAAATTGTTATATATCAAATATTTGATAGAATTTTCTGGAAAAGCCAGATAAAACTAGGCTTTTCTTTGTGAGATGTGTATGTGAGATATATAGATATATGTGTGTATACATATATATACACACAATGAAATTTTATTTATATATACATATACATGTGTATATGTTGTATATGTATATATATAAAATATATATATAAAAGTGTGTGTGTATACAAACACACATACACACACACATAATTTCAGTATTAGGAATCGAATGTTGAATCCTGGTGTGTTCTACCACTGAGCTACATCCCTAGTCATTTATTTGTTTGTTTTTGAGACAGGGTCCTGCTAAATTGCTGAGATTAGACTCAAACTTTACAGTCCTCCTTCCTCAGCCTCCCAGATTGTTGTCATTACAGGCATGTAACACTGTCTCTGGCTTTGTTTTTGCTTTTATAATTGTGGTAAACAAAATGTGATACATAAAATGTACCATTTAAACTTTTTTAAATGTACAGTTCAGTGGCAGGTGAGGACTTTCTTCAGCACCTGCTATTGAACATCTTTTTATTACAGCCATTCTAGTAGGGTGTGAAGTGGTATTTTATAATGTTTTGATTGCATTTCCTTGAGGTAGTGATGTTAAAAAGAGTTTGAGAATCTTTTCCTTGCCGTTTGTTTTCTTCTTTGAAATGTTCATTCAAAAATTCTCCCAGGTCTATGATTTGCAAATGTTTTCCCATTCTCTAGCCTTTTCATTTTCTTAATGGCGTTTCTTAAGGTCAAACATTTTTAATTTTGATCAAGTCCAACTTTTCCAGTTTCTTGTTTTGTGGATCATGCTTTTGGTATTGTCCCAAATAACTCTTTGCCTAATCTCCAGGCACAAAGATTTTCTGCTAAGAAAATTTTGTCATTTTGCTGTATTATATTTAAGACTATGATTCATTTTGAATTAATATTTGTATATGTTGTTAACCTACAATTCTAATTCAGTTGTTACAGCACCATTTAAAAAAAAAAAAAAACAACTATCCTTTGCCCCGTTGAATTGATTTGGCACCATTGCAAAAAATCATTTAACTGTAAAAGTAAGGATTAGTCACTAGACTTCCCATTCCTGTTGTTAGTCTGTATATCTCTTATGCTAGTACCATAGTGTTTTGATTGCTATAGCTTTTATACTAAGCATTGAAATTGAGTAGTGTAAGGCTGACTACTCTGAATCCTCCCCCCCCCCCCGCCCCTTTAATGAATTTTAGGTTTAGCTGGTCAGTTTCTGCCAAACAAACCCTGCTGGGACTTTGCTAGGCATTGTGGATTTATAGATCAGTAATTAGGGGAAAATTGTTGTCTTAATAATACTGAGTCTTTCAGTGTGTGGGCTTGAATCTATTTAGATTTTTACTTTCTCAGTAATTTTGTAATGTTCATTGTATAAGGCTTACACTTCTTTTGTTAAATATTCCCAATTATTTTATTCTTTTTGGTTTGGGTTTTTATGTGGTGCTGGTGATGGAACCCAAGGCCTCCTGCATGTTACGTAGGTGCCCTACCACTGAGCTACATCCCCAGCCCCTTGATCTTTTTTTTTTTTTTTAATTTTTTTTTGTTGTTGTTGTAGATGGACACAATGTCTTTATTTTATTGCTCTGTATGTGGTGCTGAGGATTGAACCCAGGGCCTCACGCATGCGAGGCAAGCGCTCTACCGCTGAGCCACAATCCCAGCCCCCCTTGATCTTATTTTTGATGAAATCTTTTCCTTGATTTAATTTTTGGATTGTTCATTGCTGAGAACATTGAACTGCAATTGGTTTTTGCTTGTTAATCTTGTATACTGTTGCTTTGAAGAACTTTATTTATTTGTGCCAAGGATTGAACTCAGAGATACTTGACCACTGAGCCACAATACCAGCACTATTTTGTGTTTTATTTAGAGATAGGGTCTCACTGAGTTGCTCAGCACCTCACTGTTGCTGAGGTTGGCTTTGAACTCGTGATTCTGTCTTGGCCTGCCAAAGTGTTGGGATTACAGGCGTGTGCCACCGTCCCCGGCTGAAGAACTTATGTATTAATGCTGGTAAGTTTTTTTGTATTGGATTCCTTAGGAATTTTTACATACAGGATTATGTGATCTGCAAATAAAGACAGCTCTGCTTCTTTCTTTCAAATCTGAAAGCCTTTAATTCCTCTTATCTCTTCTTATTGTACAGGCTAGCTTTTCCAGTAGTGTTGAATAGAAGTGACAAGGACACATCTTCCCTTGCCTTGTTCCTAATGTAAAGGGGAAAGCATTTACTATTAAATGTGATGTTAGCAGATTGTTTTTCATAAGTGTCCTCTATCAAGTTGAAGAAGTTTCCTCTTTAGTTTTTGGAGAGTTGTTTTCATAAATGTGTGTTAGATTTTGTTACATGTTTTTTTTTTAAATGCATCTATTGAGATGATCATGTGGGTTTTGTCCTTAATTAATATGGCACATTAACAGATTATTGACTGGTAAATCAACCTTGCCTTCCTGCAATAAATGCCATAATCTCTTTTACATGTTGCTGCATTTGGCTTTCTGACATTTTGGTAAAGTTTTTTTGTGTCTGTGGTGTTAAGTGATATTGGTATATAGTTTTCTTGTTATGTCTTAAAGTTTTGGTATCAGGGTAATATTGGCTTCATGGAGTAAGTTATAAATCTATTTTCTGGAAAATATTATATAGATTGCATTGTTTGTTTTTTTTCTTTAAATAGTTGATAGAATTCACTAGTGAAACCATGTAAAGCTAGACTTTTCTTTGTGGGACATTTTTTGGTTTGGCTTGGTTTTCCTTCTTGGCTCTCTGTTTTGTTCTCTTTGTTACGATTTTATTGGGATATACAATACACACCATAAAGTTCACCTGTTTAAACTAATACAGTTCAGTTTTTAGTATATTTACAGTGTTGTACGGTCATGACATAATCTGGTTTTAGACATTAGCATCATCCCATTAGCAGTCGTTCCCCATTCCTTTCCCCTCAGCAACCACTAGTCTACTTTGTCTCTGTGGACTTGTCTATCTGGGTATTTCATAAGTGGAATATTATATATCATAACCTTTTGTGTGACTGGCTGCTTTCACTTGGCATAATGCTTATCCATGTCAGAATATTATTTATGTGCATTTCATTTCTTTTTATTGATGAATAGTACTCTCTTTTGTTTGGGTTATTTCTACTTTGGGGCTATTTTTAATAATTCTGTGAATTTATATATATTTTGTACAATTCATGTACATAAATCCTGTGAGTTTATGTACAAGTTTTCATTTCTTTTGGGAAAATTGCTAGGTCATATAGTAACTCTCATGTTTAACATTTTAAGAAGTGCTACTGTTTGCCAAAGTAGCTACGCCATTTCATATCCCAAACAGCGATGCACAAAGAGTCCAGTTTCTCTAAATCCACACCAACACTTATCGTCTTTTTGACTGTAACTGTTCTGTTGTAGTGGGTATGAAGTAGTATCTCATTATGGCTTTGATTTGCATTTCCCTAATGAGTAATGGTGTCAAAGCACCTTTACATGTGTTTATTTACTATCTGTGTACTTTCTTTAGTAGAGTGGCTATTCATGTATTTTGCCCATTTGTAAATTTGGTTATCTTCTTTACTGTTGAATTTTAAGAGTTCTTTATATATTTTGAAGACAGGTGTTTGTTTGTTTTTTTTTTTACCAGATAAATGCTTACAAAACTTTTTTTCCAATCTTTAGGTTTGTCTTTTCACTTTATGTTTATAATTGTTATATATTTACTGATGGATTGGCCTTAAAAAAATGTTTCTCTTTTACCCCTAGTAACAATTTCTGTCTTAATATCTTGTCTGATGTTACTATACTCACTCCAAGTGTCTTAGAGTTGCATATGGGAAGATTTTTAACTACTGCTAATTCCATTTCTTCTTGAAAGGCTAGATTTCCAATTTCTTCCTGAGTCAATTTTGCTAATTTGTGTCTATCTTGGATTTGTTCAGTTCCTCTAAATTGCTGGCATCTGTGTGTTCTTTATTACACCCCCCCCTCCCCCCAAATACTGGGCTCAAACCCAGAAGCACTACCACCGAGCTACATCCCCAGCCCTTTTTATTTCAAAACCTGACCCAGGGTTTCACTAAAGTGGCCCAGGCTGGCCTCCAACTTGTGATCCTGCTGTTCCAAGTAGCAAGTGTTACATGTGTGCACCACCATGTCCAGCTATAATTTATTTAATTTCTAATGGTAGGTAGTGAGGTTTCTTATTTCATTTTTTAAATTTTAGTCATTTGTGTCTTTGTTGTTTGGTCAGTCTAGCTAAAGGTTTATCAGTTTTGTTGATTACTTCAAAGAAGCAGCTTTTGTTTTCACTGATTTTTTTCTATTTTGTTTTCATTGATTACTAATCTTCTTATTCCCTTCTGCTTGTTTTGGATTTTATTTGTATTTGTTTTTCTAATTCCTTAAGGTAAAACTCAAATTATTGATTTTGAAACCTTTTCTTTTTTAACATGCTTAACATGCATTTAAAACTAGTATAAATTTCCTTCTGTTACCTTAGCTGTACCATAGATTTGGGGGGCGGTACTGGGGGTTGAACTCAGGGGCACTCAACCACCAAGCCGCATCCCCAGGCCTGTTTTGTACTTTATTTAGAGACAGGGTCTCACTGAATTGCTTAGCACCTTGCTTTTGCTGAGGCTGGGTTTGAACTTGCAATTCTCCTGTCTCAGCCTCCCAGAGTGCCGGGATTACAGGCATGCACCACTGTGCCTGGCTTGTATCATAAATTTTGATACATTTGCCATCCCTTGGCTGAGCTTTGTAAGTCTTATATTACTTAAAGCTCACTTCTGTCTCTTCTTACTCTTTCCAACTGTTGGGGCAGGAGGTGTATATATAAAATAATTTATCATAATCAGCATGTCCCTGAAGAATTTGATAGATCTACAGGAGAGTATTAACAGAAAGAAAAACAAAAAACTAACCGAACAGAAAAATGAAAGTAACAGAATAGGATAACTATTAGGATCATATAGACCGAAGATTTACGATGTGCGTCTGGTTTGGAATTTCTTAGCTTGTAACTGACAAGACACTTGATGTTCTGTCCCATTTTAGAGACACAGAAAAAGAAACAACGGGCTTGAAATAGATCTAAAAGGAAATCAAAAGAAAAAATACTTGATGCAAATATGAAGGTGATTTGGTATTTCTTAGCTTGTAACTAACTTAGGACACTTGATATTTTGTCCCAGCAGGAGTCACAGACAAAGAAATAACAGGTTTGAAATAGATCCAAAAGAAAGGTGTAGTTTATGCTCCCTCTCTTTCTTTTCCCGCTCCCTTATATCTTGTCTTCCTTAACACCCTTTGTGTGTTTATTTTTAAGCTGCTGTATTACAGAATGATAAGACTTTTATAACTGCAGTGTAAATACGACCTTTTTTTTTTTTTAAAGGAAAGCATCTACCTTTGCATTCTTTTTAAAAATATTTTTTAGTTGTAGATGGACACAATACCTTTATTTTATTTATATGTGGTGCTGAGGATCAAACCCAGTGCCTCATGCATACTGGGCAAGTGCTCTACCACTGAGCCACAACCACAGCCCCTACCTTTGCATTCTTTAATGGTGAGGAAAACTTTATTTGCAAAACTATTCTAGGAATATGGTGTCATCAGATTAATAAGACTTCAGAGACAATTAAAACTGTACTTTATATGCTTTTACTGCCCTGCACACTAAATGCATATAATAATAGTTAGGCTAAGTTACTCAAAAGAAGTCTTGCTATTGTTGTTCACTCATGTCATGTTCTAATGGTGTGCAATGTGTTTATTGTCTTTTGAGATGCTCTTTGTCATTTCATAATGTATCATGGCATAAGAAAACATATACAGAAGTATTAATTTGTTACATGATGTAGGGAATGATGATATCCACTATGATGTATGTGAACAAGTTCTTTATATATTTAACAATTTTATCAATTTATTTAAAAAATGTTCAACTTAAAAAACCTACTGTAAGTCTTCTAGGAACACATATTAACTTAAAACTAAGTTCAACCTTGTAATATTTACCTTGACCAAGTAAATTCTCCCCTTTGAGATGTTCACTTCCAATATTAGGATTACCAAAAAATATGATATTCTTAATATATCAATATTAAAAAACTTCAGTTTGCCTTTCTCCTCCAATAACTCATGTTATCAGAATTAAAATGGATGAACAAGTGTAACTTGGAACAAATTAATGTGTTTTCACCTCCATTTTGCTTCCTGCAATTGTTCATTTTTGTTCTGCCCTGTCAAAAAGGATTTCAGACCATTTATTAAGTTTTACAAGTTGTGAGGAGATAGGCTAAATTAAAATGGGGCTAAAGAAAAGTATGAGAGACAAAATAGAGCCAAAAATACACCTAAAAACACATGGCCACACTATTACTACTGGTGTTTCACAAATACCATGGTAAACTTTAGCAGCCAACTTTAAGAAAGAAATTTAAAACTTTCAGTGCCTTTCAGTAAAAAAAACCTGAACCCAGTTGTTCAGGTAAACTGCAACTCTTCTTGGTCTTAAGATTAGATAAACATTTATGTCAAACACCCACATAAAAAGGCCACATATAGTAGACATTCAAGTAAATGTCTGTTGAGTGAATTGTAGTATCCTTTAATATAAGCTGGTAGCACTGGACAAAAATGTATTTCAGCAAAAACAATTTGCCAAAACTGGAAGTTGATAGCAGATAGCAGGAAGTTGTAGTCCAGGTGATCAGCTCTCTGCTGTGTCCTGAGGTTATACTTTACAGTGTCCAGAGAAGTGAATGATTTAATTCTTCAGCTGGCTATTCTGAATGTTGACCTCTTAATAAATATGAACAGCAAGCAGTCTGGACATGTACTCTGTTGCCCACTGAATACAGACCTGATAACAGTGCTCATAGCACAGTACTTAAAGCTTATGTTTCAGGTTTAACCAACTTCATAAAAATACATTGAGGACAGCTACATCCATATATTTAAACTATGCGATTACTTCTTTACCCATTCTTCTTTATGCTCTTTCCTGAATAACTTTTTTCAGATATGGTTCAAGTTAGAATTGCTCCTCCAATTTTTGTTTTGTCCACTGTTCTTTAGGCCTCATAGGTAGGTCTGGTACTCTGTGGAATGTGAAGCATCTTGTCATTATGGAGGTTCTCAAGAAGCCTTCTTAATGGCTTATTTTACAACTTCATCCTTATATTTTGTATTATTTTGCATTAACCCCAGTTGAATCCTGCAACATTTAAAATACTATTTTTGAATAGCATGCAGCCACTGCCCTACTGCTACAACAAGAGGCCTGCTCACCATCTTTGACCAGTAGTTAATTCTCAATGGAAGTTATATGTATGTATCAAAAATTGGAAATTTATTTATGTTCTGTAACTTGACCCACAATACTTTTGTTCAGTCGTAGTAAATGACAGAAAAAACAAATATGCTGTAATTTGGGTGGATCTTTTTTCTTAGTGTTAAATGATTATCTGTGATGAAACAGATAACTCAAGTCCTCCTTTTGGTCGTTTAATCATTAATTTTAGTAACCCAGACTTGTTTGTAAAGCAGATAACCAGGGTGCAATTTGGATGGAATGTATAGTAATAACATTATGATGTATTGTCATATTATATGTCATTGTATAGCAATAATAAAATTATGATGGTGAAGTGGGCGGGAAGAATGATGGGTAATAGTCTATGAAGATAGAACAAATTGTTCCAGGTCTAGCCAAGCAGTTTGATGTCTGTAGAGTTAATAAATTACCAAGGAAGTTGGGATAAAGACCTGTAGTAAAGCACTTAGGGAGATTGAGACAGGAGAATCATGAGTTCAAAGCCAGCCTCAGACCCTGTCTCTACATAAAACACAAAATAGGGCTGGGGATGTGGCTCAGTGGCCAAGTGCCCCTGAGTTCAGTCTCCAGTACCAAAAAAAAAAAAAAAAAAAAAAAGACCTGTAATAGAATTGGTCCTGAAGACAATCTTCTGCAAAGATATTATTTAAACAATTTAAGTTAGCTATTAGCTGTCGGTGTGGGTAACAGTGGCCAGGGGTCTGCTAAACCCAGGCCCAGTGATCTTATTTTGTAAAGCTAGAAGATTTAATTCTTCTCAGCTTCAACTAATATACAGAACCCCACTTTATCATTTAGCCAAATGTCTGTTTTGGTAAGTGTGACCCATGTTTACTTCTGATGAGCATACAAGGCTTGGTTTAAGCTTGTTCAAGTAATGAGAAATTCAAAATCATCTTCCAGTTAAAGACCAGTAATAAGAAGAATGCTCTCTTGCCCCATAGCACCTCATTGTCCTACATAAGGCTTTCCTGTCTCTATAGCAGTTCTTATCAACTAGGTTGTAAGAAAGTGGACCCGCTAAAACAGGTTTTAAGTTAAGCACAATCACCTAGTATTTGAAAAAGGGGAACCCTTGCCTCAGAATAGCCAAGGTAGAGTTTTTGATAGCCCTCAGGTAATAAATTGAATTGGAGTTATATAATCCTTCAGCCTAGGCTACATTGCCCCTACTGCTCAGTCTCATTCATCCAGTCTTATGAAGGAGGGTGTGTAAGAGCTGGGTAAAAGCAGAGATGACTGGCAACCTTCCAGTCCAGAATATCAATATAATGCCAACAGGAAGCATAGGCGAAGCTAATGATCTGTAATAAGTAGCCCCTAGAATAGAGCTATGCATAAAGAATCCTGTAAATTTACCATGCTGTCACTGGATTCTGAGAAGCAAAGCAGATATAACTGTAATTGTTGTTGTTGTTGTTATTCTATTCATAAGTGAATTTGGAAAACTCAAATTAATACTTGTCTTTCCAAAGGGAAGAAGCAGTCTGCATGTCCATTGACTCCAGACACATTCCCATTAAATGAATCACCAGTCCTAGACTTCTGACAGATTTTTAGCTCTGCCATGAGAACACATGAAAGAAATAAAGTTTAAAAGGCCATAGAAATGAAACCATGCACTGAAAACTACCACAGGTGTCTTGACAAGGGAAATAGATGCAAAACATGTATCTAGAACTAATCAAAATTGACAGGAAAAAAATTTTTTCCCTAGCCAGGCACTGTAACAGCTCCTCCAGGGCTGACTGAGGTAGAAGCAGTTAGTGTGTTTTTATTCCCTGCCAAAGTGTCTTCCTCTGGTGGGTAGAGAAATATATGCAAAGATGAACATTCTAAAATCTAAACCCGTTCTTTATCATCATCATCATTTTAAAACCCCAAGAAAGCTAACACATCAGAGTCCTGACCATATTCTAGTAGTGTTGTCTTTAATCATATTTCTACCGTGGTTTAGGAAGTTGACCACATCTATCAAAATTTCTTCTTTAGTCCTTTTGGGGAATTGTCATCCATGGGGGCTGCCCTACAGTGGAACAGTTTGCCAAATAACTAATTAGTCAGATTTATTGAGGGACCAGTGTGAAGCATATCTAACCAGTCTGTATTCTGTATACTTTTTTCTTTTGAGACAAGTTCTTCCCAAGTTGCCGAGGCTGACACCGAATTGAAACTCATGATTCTTCTGCCTCAGCCTCCCAGTTACCTGGAGGTACCACTATGCCTAGCTCAGGTCACCCTCTAATTAAAGACATGTCAATTGGGGCTTCTTCAATACTCATAACAAATAAAAGAGTTTTACCATGTACATGAAACCAAATGGCAGATTAAAGTCAGGCTGTAAAAGTAGTGGGGCAGGGGCTCGGGTTATATGGCTCAGTGGTAGCGTACTCACCTAGCACGCATGAGGCACTGGGTTCTATCCCCAGCGCCACATAAAAATAAAGTAAAGATATTCTGTCCACCTACAACCAATAAATAAATAAAAATTCTATTAAAAAAAAAAAGAATAGTGGGGCACATCTCTTGAATTCATCAAGAGATTTTGGGTGAGAGGGATGGGAAACTATAAAGTAAAGCACGTTATCAGTGTGGCCTGAGCCCAGTAGTTTGGTTAAAAGTCCCTTCCAAGATGGACTGTGACCTCTTCAGGATAACATTCTCTACTTTTCTAAAGAGAAAGATAAAACTCATCAGTGTACCAGTTCCCCCAGAGACTGTTAAAGGCATGAACAAGAAGTAAAAAGAGTGCTGAGGATACAGCTCAGCTGGTAGAGTGTTTGCCTCACATGCACAAGGCCCTGGGTTCAATCCCCAGCACCACCAAAAAAAGAAGAAAAAGTAATGAAAATAGGCCTCTCCTTCACTTCAAAGTCTGCTCAATTTCGGACTTTGTTTAAAAGAACTTTTCAGCCAAGGTGGAGTAACAGGGACTGGATTATCATGCCACCTGAACAACCTCCCTTCACAAAAAAAGTAACCATTTAAAATATGTGAAAACAGCAATTTTCAAGATATTGTTTATTGGAGCCCATGATCCCAACTGATGATGAACAAATTTCTTGGTTTACTCTCAAGACAGTTTCCAGATCATGGGGCTGGGACTGGGGGTGGGGTCAGGAGAGTGGGGGCAGATTCCTTAAGTCAAGGAGTTGGAGCTGAGAGTCCAGAATGACCAAGGCAACTATAGTTAATAAAAGTGCATAGTACAAAAGAGAAAGAAAACCTCAAAGTTCTGCTGACAGACCCCTTGAGCACTTATCAGAGTATAGATCAGTGTGTGCAATGTGAGTAAATTACCTATAGTGAAAGAAAAATAATTTGAAAAGATTAGAGGAAAGAAAGCCTGTTCCCATTAGCTACATTGGAAAAACTTATGATTCACATGGCATTGATTTGAGTATTCAGATCTTGCCTCATTGAGAGATTAATTACCCTATACTAAGCACTTCTTTGGAATCAATCATAAAAGCAAAATCTGAATAAAGCTATTTCCTAATAACAGCATCCCATATGATAGCTCAAAATTTATAGGAATATTAAAATATCAAGTCAGGTAAAATGCACAATATCTGGTATATAACCAGAGATTGTCAGGCAAAGAGGAAAGACATGATCCATGATAAGAATAGTCAGTCAGAACTGACACGATATTAGAATAATCAGGGAAGTACTTCAAAATAGATATCTCTATTTCACATGAACATTAGAGGCTAGCTATATGGATGATATTTTAAAAGATCTAAATCAAATTTATAGAAATGAAGATGACAATATCTGAATTTTTTTTTTTTTTTTTAAATATTTTTTTTAGTTGTTGATGGACACAATGTCTTTATTGCTTTGTATGTGGTGCTGAGGATCGAACCCAGGGCCTCACGCATGCGGGGCAAGCGCTGTACCGCTGAGCTACAATCCCAGCCCCGACAATATCTGAATTTTTAAAAAAATTAGATACTACAGAAAAAAAGATCAGTGAATTTGAAGGCTTAGCAATAGAAACTATCCAAAAGGAAATAAAATCAAACAGAAAAGAGTATCATTAAACTATCATTGAACATCCAAGAGGAACTACCAGTGACCTAATACATGAGTGGTTATGATTCCTGAAAGTGGAGAGAAAAGGGAGGGACAGGAAGATAGTCAAAGAAATAATGGCCAACTTTTTCCAAATTCATTGAAAACTAACCCACACATCCAAGAAACTCAGTAAACCTCAGGCATAAGAAACATGAAGAAAGCCACACCAAGGTATATCTTAATCAGTAGCTCAAAACCAGTGATAAAAGAAAAATCCTGGGGCTGGGGTTGTGGCTCAGTGGTAGAGTGCTTGCCTGGCAGATGTGAGGCACTGGGGTTGATCCTCAGCACCACATACAAATAAAATCAAGGTATTATGTCTATCTACAACTAAAAAATATTTGGAAAAAAGAAAAATCCTGAAAATGGAGAATGGGGGGGGGCAAATAGATAAGGATGACATCAGATCTATCACTAAAATACAAGTGAGCCAGGTGCGGTGGCGCACAACTATAATCACAGTGGCTGGGGAGGCTGAGATAGGAGGATCATGAGTTCAAAGCCAGCCTCAGCAATAGCGAGGCACTAAGCAACTTAGTGAGACTCTGTCTCTAAATGAAATACAAAACAGGGCTGGGGATGTGGCTTAATGGTTGAGTTCCCCTGAATTCAATCCCCAGTACCAAAATATAAAAATAATTGACTACATAAACAAAAATAATTTGAGGTTTGTAACATGTAAAAGTAATAAAATGCTTTGCAAAAATAGTACATAGTTTGCAAGGGGAAAATGTAAACTATTATAAGGTTTGTTCTACATGAAGTGGTATAACTAAAAGACCATTAGTTAAAGATGGGTGGATAAACCCCTCAGCAACCACTAAAATAAGAAAGACATAGAGCTAACGTAATAACAAAGGAAGTAAAATGAAACCATAAAATACTGTGTAAATTCTAAAGAAATCAGGTAAATGGAAATGAAAAAAGGACAGGTAGAAAACAGAGGATGGTCTTAAACCCAGTTATATCAGTAATCACATTAAATGAAATTGGTTTGAACACCCAAATGAAAAGGCAGCAGTTGTTGAGATTGAATAAAAATGTAAAACCCAATTACATGCTGCTTATAAGAATTATACTACAAGTATAAAGCCAAAACAAGTTAAAAGGTTAGGAGAAAATGTATGTTGCTTATATTCATCAATAGAAGATTGGAGGGGCTGAGGTTGTGGCTCAGTGGCAGAGTGCTTGCCTCGCATGTGTGAGGCACTGGGTTCGATCCTCAGCACCACATAAAAATAAGTAAACAAAATAAAGACACTGTGTCCATGTATAACTAAAAAAATAAAAGACTGGAGTGGTTATATTAATATTAGACAAAGCCCTTTCAGAGCAAATGGTATTAACCGAAATAAGGTTAGTTCATCATGACAGAAGGGTCAGTTAAGTAAGAGGACATAGTAACTCTAAATGTTCATTCATCTAATAAAAGATCTTCAAAATACATAAAGCAAAACCTGATAGAACTTCGAGGAGGGGAAAAAAAAATCCACAAATCTAGCTGAGGATTTCAGTACCCTCTCTGATAGAACAAGCAAGTAGAGAATCAGCAAGGATATAGTGGATCCCAGCAATATAATCAGTGTGACCTAATTGACATTTATGAAACACTCCAACAAAACACATTCTTCTTAAGTGTTCATGGAATGTTTACCAATATAGAACATATTTGGGGGTATAAAACAAGTCTTCATGTATAAAGTATGATCTCTAATCTCTATTTAGCTTAGGCTGCAATAACAAAATACCATAGACTAGATAGCTTAAACAGCAGAAATTTGCTTTCTCAGAGTTCTCGTGGCTAGAAATCTGAGATCTGTTTTCCAAAGTGACTACATCAATTCATGTCACCACCAGCAGCATATGAAGGTCCTAGTTGTATATCCTTGGGAACACTTGATTATTTCAAATCCTTCATTTTGTCCTTTGTTCTCCTAACACATGCTATTAACATATATTTAACTTATTTTTCTTATTTATCATCTTTTTCCTCCTTTGAATGTACAAATCCATTTGTTTGAAATTCAGTAGTGCTATCTTGTTTATCATCCCTCCAGCACTAGAACAGTTTCAGATGCAGAAGAAATTCGATCTTTGTTGTTGAATCAAAACTGACAAGGTAGAGATAGAAAAAGGAGTATTCTCATATACTGCGGTGGAGAGTAAATTGGGTGCACCCTTTCTGGAAGCGTTTGTGTGATATGTTAGAAGTCTGTGTGTGCCCTTTGACCTAACATTCTCCTTCCAGGTTTTTATCATAAGGAAATAATTAAGGATGTGAACAAAAACATTACTAGGAGATTGAACCACATGAGAATGCTTTTATGTGCAGTCAGGAAAACTCTTGAGCTGACATTGGAAGGACTAAAGGTTATTTTTTTAAATGTGGCTACAAGAAGTAGTTGCCACATTTAAAAGAAAAGGTCTTTCTTTTCTAATGTCTTAGCATTTTAAAATATTGTCTCTTTACTGAGTTTCTGACCTGCTTTTTTTTTTTTTTTTTGGTACTGGAGATTGAACTCAGGGGCACTCGACCACTGAGCCACATCACCAGCCCTATTTTGTGTTTTATGTAGAGACAGGGTCTCACTGAGTTGCTTAGTGCCTCGCCATTGCTGAGGCTGGTTTTGAACTCGCAATTCTCCTGTCTCAGCCTCCCTAAGTGCTGGGAATACAGGCTTGCGCCACCGCACCCAGCTATGATCTGCTTCTTTCTTTAACGAAAACTAAAACTTACCTATAAAAATTTTTCTCCACAGGTCCCTTAATATGGACTTTGAAAATCAAGATAAGGAGAAAGACAGTAACAGTTCTTCGGGGTCTTTCAATGGCAACAGCACCAATAATAGTAAGACATTTTATGTCAGTTAATTTTCATCCATGTAATTACCTTGATTCTTTCTAAACCCTCAGTTAATCATTCACTGGTCAAGATATGGTATTATAATAAAATCTAAACTGTATGCTATAATCTGTTAAATTTTTATGTTCTGAGTCTGAACTACTGATTTCATGCATGCAAGAAACTTATTCCTTAAAGCTTGCCTTTGAGATTCTTTGTTTCTTAAAGATAAGCAGGATAGGGCTTGGGTTCTGGCTCATCAGTGGAGAGCTTGCCTGGCATGTGTGAGGCACTGGGTTCAATTCTCAGTACCACATCTAAATAAAGGTCCATTGATGACTGAAAAAATATTTTTTAAAAAAAAGATAAGCAGGATAGATTAATGTTTATGCCTTTTTAGGGGAGGCAAAGAGGCACTGAGGATTGGACCCAGGACCCAGGGGAGCTTTACCACTGAGCTACATCCCCAGTTATTTTTATTTTTTGAGCAAAGTTGTTTCTAAATTGCTGAGGGTCTCACAAGTTGCCCAGGCTGGCCTCCTGCCGCAGCCTCTAGTCAGTGGGATTAAGCACACATCACTGCATACAGTTTATGGCTTCATTTAGGTATTTTGATAATTTTGTGTTGATTGCAAGTTCATTCAGTGACTCTTGAAAGATGTATACCTTCAAAATACATTCCATTGTCATGTATATATGAAACAACAAACCAAAAAAAAAAAAAAAAAGATGTCTACTTGAAGTACGTAATGACCTGGAAAAGTCACCAAGATACTCATTTTTACAAATTAATGGTTATTTTATAATATGCACAGTTTAAGGCAAATAAATGCACAATGATTAAGGTAAATAAGACAGTAAATATGTTATTTTTGAAGTCTTTCTCATTTAATTCTTTATAATAAACTTACAAAGTTACACAAAGAAAACTAGTATTTTAAGTATCTCTCCTGATATGTAAGATCTTTTTTTTTTTTTAATATTTTTTTAGTTGTAGATGGACACAATGTCTTTATTTTATTGCTTTGTATATGGTGCTGAGGATCCGAACCCAGGGCCTCACACATGCAAGGCAAGCACTCTACCACTGAGCTACAATCCTAGCCCGATATGTAAGATCTTATAAGAATATTTGCTTTAAAAAAAAAGTGGCCCAGCACTTTGAGAATGAGACAGGAGAATCATGAATTCAAAGCCAGCCTCAGGAACAGCAAAGCACTAAGCAACTCAGTGAGACCCTGTGTCTAAATAAAACACAAAATAGGGCTGGGGATGTGGCTCAGTGGTCGAGCACCCCTGAGTTCAATCCCCAGTACCAAAAAAGTGGGCTATATGGCAAATGATTAGCAGCATTATTTTTCTAATTTTTTTCATATATATATATATATATATATATATATATATATTTTTTTTTTAGTTGCTGATGGACCTTTATTTTATTTATTAATATATGGTGCTGAGAATTGAACCCAGTGCTTCACTCATGCCAAGCAAGCTCTCTACCACTGAGCCACAATCCCAGCCTGATTTAGCAGCATTATTAATAATCCCAAAATAGAAACAACCCAAAGGTCCATAAACCAATGAATTTATAAACAAAATATGATCTGTCTATACAGTGGAATGTTATCTAGCATTAAAAAGAGTGACGTGCCAATACTTGCTACAGTGTGGATGAACTTCAAAATGTTTTGCTATGTGAAAGAAGCCAGACACTATACTGTGTGAGTCCATGTATTTGAACTTTTTAAAATAGCAAATAGATTTAGACAGTAGATTAGTGGTTGCCTGGGACTAGAGATGGAGAGGAAAATTAACTAAACTGAGGGATCTTATTGAGGTGATGAAAATATTTGAAAACGAGATTGTGATGTTGAAAAGTTTACCCCCCCAATTGAATTTTACACTTAAAACAGGTGGAATTTATGGTATATGAATTATATACCTCAATAGTTATAGAAAACATATGATATTTATTATGGAAATAATTAAACTAGAAATAAGGAGACAGGGTTGGGCGTGGAGCTCTGTGGTAAAGTACTTGCCTATCGTGTGAGACCCTGGGTTTGATCCCAAGGGAAGGAAGCAGGGAGAGCACTTGATTTGATAATGACAGATTTGTATTGTGTACTCAATATTCTATTAGATATTTTGATGCAAACACACAAGAGCAATTCTTTTCAAAATGTTTTTAAAAAGTGCTAAGAGGGCAAATACTACTTCTTCTTCCATACCCAGGACAGGTGTTTTGTGTTTTTCATTGATGCTCAGAATTCTTCTGAACAAGTCACTTACTGGGTCAAAGTAAGCTTTAGAGGTGAAATCATTTCAACATCCATGTACAAAGAGTAAAGAAAGGGGCAAGTCAGGAGAGCAACACTGACTCAGGTGAGGTCTCTTTCCTGGAGCAGGATGAGCTTGACTTGAAACAATGAACTTGGCTTGCTGAGAAGTGTATAATTACACGCAGAGAGAGGAGAGTGGGCATAACCCATAGGGCCAGTTAAAGTCACCACCTAATGGGGAAAGAAACATTATAAGTCGAATAAAAAGTCAAATAGAATATGAATGGAAGACCATGGATATTAAATTGAAAGAAATCCCTTAATATCCATATCAGTTTTTCCAGTTATTGTATTACCCTGTCAACAAATTATACTTGCTTAGTTTTAATTCAGTTGAATATGTTTTATTGCCCCAAGCACTATAAAGTGGGCATGATAAAGATAGTAAGTAGAATCGTTTAAATATAGTAAGGCTTTTCTTTTGACACAAATCTTCTATACCAATAACTTACTAACCAGGAACCAGGGTAAACCCAGTGTGAAATCTGATTAAATTACTACATACTAGCATACTTTCTATCAACATTTCAAGCCAAATCACTTTATGCTAATGAAACTATTTTTAAAGGATCTATGTTATATATCATCTATGTGATATGTAGTTAAACCAGAGTATAGATCTGTTGTGCATTGCATCACAGAAACCTAAGAGAGGTAAGTGGTGTGTGTCTAAGTACAATTTTATTTTCAACATGCACTGTAAAGAATTTACCTGGGGGTCCAGGTCAAAATGATGGCGGCAATGTCTGCCTCCCAGCTCTCTAGGCTGCTAGTTTAGTCCCACGCACAGGTGGGGCAGCCTGTGTCGAATGGCACCCATAGCGAGGAGGGCTCAGCTCACATGTAGAAGGCCCTCACTTACTTCATGGCGCTCCCGGGGGTGGGAGTGAGCATGCTGAATGTTTTCCTCAAGTCGCACCACGGAGAGCACGAGAGACCCGAGTTCATCGCCTATCCCCATCTCCGCATAAGAACCAAGCCCTTTCCCTGGGAAGATCGTAACCCTACTCTATTCCATAACCCTCATGTGAATTTACTTCCAACTGGCTATGCAGATGAATAAAGAATCTGGACCATTACTCAGGCACCGGGGACCACAGCACTGGTTTGGACCATTATTCTGCATGAAGACCAGAAAAGTAGAGGGGACCTTACGCTCACCTTACTTGTATCAATTGATGACCATTATACTGATCTTCCATTCCTTTGTGGCAGGAGATGGTGTAAACAAATAACTTAAACTTGAAACAAAAAAAAGAATTTACCAGAATTTACCTGAGTATCATTGGGTTTTTTTTCCCCTTATTAGTCAGAATCTAAATATAGAGTAGGACA